>PVJX010049672.1:0-10982 GCA_004027295.1 Dolichotis patagonum
AAATAAAAGAGATTCAAGTAAGTATTTTAATGTAAAATAATTTTTAAAGAACTTAAGAGGTGGGTGGCTGAAAAGTTTGAGAATCTCTAGAAAGTTGAACAAAACTCAAAGGTACACAGAACAAGAGAAAATACTATGAAGACCAAATCTAAGCGGTTCAATATAATGAAGATTGGTGGCCTTCAATAATCACAGTTCTGTATCCATAATTAAACCAACTATGAGTCAAGAGTACTTAGAAAAATGCATCTTTACGCAATACGTAAAGGCTTTTTAATTTATTCCCTAAAAAATACACTACAATAATAGCACTTTGCATTTACATTGTATTAAACATTACAATTAACCTAGAGATTAAAATATGTGAGAGAATGTTGGTAGGTTAAATGCAAATACGACAGCAATTTTTTATAAATGGAGCAATTTCAGTTTCTGAGTTCCTCATCATGTCCTTGAACAAATTTCCCAAAGACAGGCAGGGATAAGTGTAATACTATAGAAAAAGAAAATATACAAAAGGTAAAGGAAGAAAATTATACACATATATGTAAAAGTTTATATACATATATATTTATAATTCATATGTATTATATAATTTATATAATACATATTAACTATAAATTGTATTATATAAAATATATAAAATGTATTGTATAAAATGTATTATATAATTCATATAATACATATGAATTATAAATTGAGATGTGATCCAAATACATATACAATGAATGTTTACATGATTTTAAAAACATTACTATATAAAAAATGCATTTCATTAGCATCGCTCAGAATGCTGCCCTGAGTTAGAACACACATATCCATTCTTCCTGTGATGTTCTGAAGCACTCCTGGGAGATCTTTCTCCTCTTTTCACAGCATCTGAATGTCCTGAATAGATGTGAAATGTTTATGACAGTTTATATCTAATAAAATATTATGGTGAGGCCATATTACCTTACTCACAGGATCTGGAAATTTTTGGCTCACCACCAAATGATCATGAAATATGTGAGGATTTAGAAACAGAATGTCCACTTAAAACCATATGTGCCTAAAGGTGGGGTTTAAGAATGGAACTCAATCATAGGATGCCATATGCATCTGGAAAGTCATGCACCACTGAGTCCAGCAGCTAAATCTACCAGTGGGAAGTAGGGCCTGATCCAAAGATATGGGTGGTTGGAATTGAGACCTGCAAGGCTTTACTTTCATTTTAGGCTCCTCTCTTCTCCCACTTCTTCCTAGGTCCCATAACATGGGCAGTCAGGTCCTTTTCATCATGTTCTTCCTGTCTTGAAGCCAGCAGATTATGGGTTGAACACATGAGCCCTAATAAATGTTCCCTCCTTTACTTTATGATGTTGGGTATGACCTCTCAGCAACAAGGAAGGGGACTAAAACACAAGGTAACCATACTAGTAATTTTTTGTTAGTTCATCAAACAAAATAGTTTGTGCTGTTATTGTTTGTTCAATTTTTATGCTATGATTTTGTAACTTGAACAACTACTTCTAAAATAACAATATGTAATTTGTCAACTAGTGATTTCTTACTGTTATTATTGTGAAATTTTGTATTATTTCTGCCCTTTTTCTGTTTTCTTTTTTTGTATAAATGAAAAAAAAATAAAATATATTTTAAAAACACGAGGTAAATGTTTTGAATCAATTCAAGACATGGAGGCAACCAAAGATGCTCATAAAAAAGAATTTACAGATCTGATACAGAAATTGTCAATAACAATAGAGTAAATGCATTTGAAGAGTGAGAATTTTCTGGGGTGTTAATGACAACTTGAACTTTACTGTAATTTTTTTAGTTTAAAAATTTACCCTCTGCTAATTGCAACTTACATTTGAAATGAGTATCACTTGAATCTAGATTGAAAAATTCCATCAGATTTTTAATCCCAAACAATAAAAACTTCCCATGTTAAAATACTTCTGAAGAAAATTTTGAAAAGCAGAGAGAGAGAATGAAATGTTTCTAAAGCACTATAGGAGCAAAAGCATTATTACATTGCCCAATCTATTCTCATCACTATACACAGTGAGAAGTGTTAGGATCACCTTAGGAGCCAAGAAACTAGAATATTATAGAAAAATGTCATCAGAATTCTTATGGAAAATCATTTCTAGTCCAAAGAAAACTTCAAGATACATATAATTCACCATCCCAGGTCAGAGTAGGAGAAAAACATTTTTAAGCATACAAATCTTAAAGCTTATCTATGGAAGTATGCAAGAATATACTAAAAGATATTCATCAACAATATAAAATAATAAATCAAAAAAGAGAAAATACAGAAGATCCAACTCAGAGAAAAGAAAAAAAAAGGTGTTTTAATTATGATAAAATACTTTCCCAGAAGACTGTTGTGAATTCTTGCTGAAGCATGACTGTGTACAAACCTCAGCAGCACAAAGGACGCCAGAAGAGGGTGTTTCTGAGAATATACAGGCATACTGTGAGGTTTGGCTGCAATAAAAGTTCTGTGGTGAATTATGCTGAAAAACTTGTGCATAAGAGAATTTCTGAAATTGAATCAAATAGAAACAATAAAGCTATTACCAACTGCAGGAGAGGGAAAAGGCAAATAAAAAGAATCACAAGGCTATAGTTTGAGTGTGTTTCCTCCAAAATTCATGTTGGAATTTAAATCTTTTTTTTAAATATTTTCTTAAATTTTATTTTGCAGGTTATAAAAATAAAACAAACAAGGCAGAAAACAGCCAACTGAGACAATGCAGTGAATTGGTACAGAACTTTACAGCAGGACACCAGGATAATAGTAATAGGTACCATGGTATATCTCATTGTCTTCACAATAGTTGTCCATTCAATTACATATAGCAAAAACAAACCAAAAAATGAACTTTTTTAATTAGAGAAAAACAAAACAAAACATAAAAAGGGTAGAAATAACACATAATTTAAAATAATAAAATAAATAGTAAGAAATCACTAGTTGATAAATTACATATTGTCATCTTAGAAATAGTTGTTCAAGTTACAAAATTAAAGCATACAAAGTGGACAGTGAGACTGCAAACAGTTCTGTCCAATTACCCAACAAAAACTTAGTAATATGGTCATCTATCTTACACATTTAAATATACATGCAATTATACCCTTTAGAACACTTACATTTCCTCTCTTTTTTACAATAGCAATTACACATTTTGAGTTTTATTACTCCTACATTTCTTATTAATTTTTACACTAGAGATGCAGTGTGATATTTATAAATATGATTCTTATTTGTTTCACTAAGTAGGATAGTCTCAAGTTGTCTCAATTTACCTATCAAGGCCTCAAGTTCATCTTTTTTTTAATATCTGAGCAATATTCCATTGTATAAAAACACCATATTTTTTTCATCCACTCTGTGATTGATGGGCATCTTGGTTGTTTCCAAGATTTAGCTATTATAAATTGTGCTGTTATGAACATGGGTGAACATATATCACTGTGACATGACCTTTTCAGTTTTTCTAGGAAAATGCCCAGGAGGGGATCAGCTGGGTTGAATGGAACTTCCAATCCTAGTCTTCTGACAATTCTCCATACTGATTTCCAAAGTGGTTGCACCAGGCTACACTCCAGCAACAGTGGAGCAGTGTTCCTTTCTCCCTACAGCCTTGCCAACATCTGTTATCAGTTGATTTCTTGATGGCAGCTATTCTTTCCAGAGTGAGATGAAATCTTAATGATGTTTTAATTTGCATTTCTCGAATGACCAGTGATGGTGACCATTTCTTCATGTATTTGTTTGCCATTTGTATATCTTCATCTGAAAAATGTGTGTTTATCTCAGATGCCCATTTTTGGAGAGGGTCTTTGAATTCAGGTGGCTTGATGTTTTTCAATACTTTATATGTTCTGGATATAAGCCCTTTGTCTGAGGGGTTGCTGGATAAAATTCTTTCCTATTCTGTGGGTTTTATTTTCACTCTGTTGGTGATTTCTTTTGAAGCGCAGAAACTTTTCAATAATATGAGATCCCAGTTGTTGATTCTTTGAAGGGTTTCCTGTGCAGTTTGTGTTTTGTTCATGAATTCTCTGCCTAACCCTGTCTCCAAGACTTCTGTCTAACTTGTCCTCCAGTAGATTTAGTGTTTCTGTTTTAATATTTAAATCTTTGTTCTATTTAGACTTTTGTCTTATGCATGGTGATAGGAATGGATCTAGTTTCAGTGTTCTGCATGTGGCAAGCCAATTTTCCAACACCATTTATTAAAGAGGCTATCCTTCTTCCAGTAAACATGTTTAGCCCCTTTGTCACATATAAGGTGGCTGAGTGTCTTTGTACTTATACTTGCATCTTCTAATCTGTTCCACTGATCCTCAGGTCTATTTCTTTGCCAGTACCATACTGATTTTATCACTGTGGTTTTGTAGTACCATTTCAAGTCAGGAACTGAGATGCCTCCTGCCTTACCTTTGTTGCCCAGAACTGCTTTTGCTTTTCTAGGTTTCTTCTGTTTCCAAATGAATTTTAGGAGTGTTTTCTCTAGATCTGTGAAATATGTCAATGGTATTTTGATTGGGATTGCATTAAATCTGTATAACAGTTTTAGGAGTGTGGCCATTTTCACAATGTAGGTTCTTCCTAGCCAAGAGCAAGGAATATCCTTCCATTTTCTAATATCCTCTTCAATCTCCTTTTTTACTATAGTATAATTTTCAGCACACAGGTATTTACATTCTTATTTAGGTTGATTCCTAAGCATTTTATTTTTTAGATGTTATTGTGAAGGGTGATATCTCCATAATTTGTCTCTTTGTGAGTTTTTTGTTTGTGTACATATATGCTATTTATTTTTGAGGGTTGACTTTGCATCCAGCTACATTGCTGAATTTGTTTATTACCTCTAGTAGTCTTTTAATGGAGTTTTTGGTTCTTCTATATAAGGTATCATGTCATCTGCAAATAGTGATAATTTAACTCTTTCCTGTCCTATCTTTATTCCTTTTATTTATCTCTCTTGTCTGATTGCCGCGGCTAGTGTTTCCAGAACTATACTAAATAGGACTGGTGATAGTGGACAACCTTGCCTTGTTTCTGATTTTAAAGTGAAAACTTTCAGTTTTTGTCCATTTAGTATAACTTTGGCTGTTAGTTTGTGATAGATGGCCTTTATAACATTGAGGTAGACACCGTGTATTCCGAATTTGTGAAGGGTATTTATCATGAACATGTGTTGGACCTTATCGAAAGCTTTTTCTGCATCTATTGAGATGATGATGTGGTTTTTGTTTTTGGCTCTCTTTATGTGGTGTATCACATTTATTGATTTGTGTATGTTAAATCATCCCTGCATTTCTGGAATGAACTCTGCATGGTCATGATGTATAATCTTTTTGATGATTTGCTGCATTCTTTTTGCCAGTATTTTATTGAGAATTTTTGCATCAATGTTCATTTTTGAGATTGGCCTATAGTTCTCCTTTTTGGTTGGGTCTTTCTCTGGTTTTGGTATGAAAGTAATACTTGCCTCCAGGAATAATTTAGGGAGGATTGCTTTCTTTTCAATTTCATTGAAGATTTTAAGGAGTATTGGTATCAAATCTTCTCTAAATTTCTTGTAGAATTCATCTGTGAATCCATCAGGACCTGGGCTTTTCTTTGTTGGTAAGTGTTTCATTATGTTTTCAATTTCAGTAGCTGATATTGTATTATTCAAAAGTGCTATATCTTCTTGGTTGAGCTTTGGTAGTTTATAAGTTTCTAGAAATCTGTCCATTTCCTCTGTGTTTTCCAGTTTATGTAACTAGAGATTTTCAAAGTCGATATTCACGATCTTTTGAATTTCCACAGGATCTGTAGTAATTTCCCCCTTTTCAGTACTTGTTGATTGAATTTGGGTTTTTTCTTTTTTTTTCTTTATAATGTTTGCTAGAGGTTTGTTAAATGTTGTTTATTCTCTCAAAAAAGCAGCTTTTTGATTCATTAATCCTTTATATTTTTCTTTTAGTTTCAATTTTGTTGATTTCTGCTCTAATCTTTACTATTTCCTCTCTTCTGTGAGTTTTGGGTTTAACTTGCTCTTCTTTTTCTAGAAACTTTAGATGAAGCTTGTTTATTAGGTTTTCTATTTTCACTGGTTCTGTTTTCTTGATATGGCAATTTATTGCTATATATTTCCCTCTATGATTGCTTTGATTGCATCCTACAGACTACAATATGTTGTTTCCACATTTTCATTGAATTGTAGGTATTGCTTTATTTCTTCTTTAATTTCATCTGTAGCCCACTGGTTGTTCAACAACTATAGGTTGTTGGTATTTAATTTCCTATGCCAGTTTTGCAATTTCTTTTGCCATTAATTTCCAATTTCAGTATGCTATGGTCAGATAATATGCAAGGCATAATTTCAATACCCTTGCATTTACTTAAGAATGTTTTATGGGATAATATATGGTCTATTTTGGAGAATGTCCCATGTGCAGCTGAGAAGAACATGTATTCTGATATGTTTGGGTGGAACACTCTGTGAACATCTACTAATTCCAATTGCTTGCAGGTATGATTCAGTTATATTATTTCTTTGCTGACTTTTTGTCTAGTTGATCTATCTCTTTGTGACATAGGGCTGTTAAGTTTCCCTGTTATAATTGTGTTTTTCTGTATTTGGTTTTTTCATATCCATTAGCATCTGTCTTATATAGTTGGGTGCTCCTGTGTTTGGTGCATATATATTTATAATTGTTAGTTCTTTGTCTTGAATATTTCCACTTATGAGTGTGTAGTGACCTCTTTATCTCTTTCAATCATTTTAGCTTTGAAGTTCACATTATTTGCACATAGAATAGTTGCCCCTGCTTTTTTCTGGGTTCCTGTGGAATACTGTCTTCCATCCTTTGACTTTAAATCTATGAGTTTCCTTTTGGGTCAGATGTGTTTCTAGTATACAGCATATTGTGGGGTTATGTTTCTTGATCCATTCTGCCAACCTGTTTCTTTTTTAGGTGAATTGAGACTATTCATATTTATGGATATCAATGATACATACTGGATCAACTTTGCCATGTTATGCTCCAGTTGTTTTCATTCTCCTTTCTCCCTTATTTATGTGTTTGTATTCCCTGGTGGTTTCTTTCTATTGTTGTTCTGAGGTTTGTGGTCTTTTTTATCTCTGTTTAGTATGTCTTTCAATATTCTTTCTAGGGTTGGTTTAGTGGAGGTGAATTTCTTCAGCTGTTCTTTCTCATGGAAGTATCTTGTTTCTCCATTAAATCTGAATGAAAGTTTTGCTGGGTACATCAGTCTGGGTTGAAAGTTGTTTTCTTTCAGGGCTTGAAATACCTCACTCCAAGTCCTCTTGACTTGAGAGTTTATGCTGAAAAGTCTGCTGTGATTCTAATTGGCTTTTCTTGATAGGTGAGTTGTGTCTTTTTCTAACAGCTTTTAGTATTCTGATTTTATGCTGTATGTCTGAGATCTTAATTATTGTGTGTCTAGGTGTAGATTTATGTTGGTTGTGACTGTTTGGTGTTCTATATGCCTCACTTACCTGCATATCAGATTTTTTCCCCATGTTTGGGAAATTTTCTCCTGTTATTTTTGTGAATATTCTAGTTATGTCATTTGAATTGACTCCTGCATCTTCACTGATGCCTATTAAACTTATATTGCTGCTCTTGTCATCATCTTGAAGCTTCTGGATTGTCATTTCATGCTACTTTGTTATTTTTAAAAGTTCTATCTTTTCATGATCACTAATTGCCATCCTGTCCTCAAGGTCCAAAATCCTATCCTCAGCTTCATTTAAAGGGTTTAGCATGCTTTGATTAGAATTTTTTGTTTCTTCGATGTCTCTTTGTGTTTGTTTCATGAATTCTGCTTATTTTCTACAATGTTCATTCAAGGTTGTAATCAGTTTCCCATGTTCCTGTACTTTTTTTCTCTATTTCTTCTTTAGCTGCACTCAGCAACTCCTTTACTAAAGTTGTTATTTCTATCTTTGCATGAGAGTGTAACTTCTAATTTGATTTCCTCTATAGCATCATCTGTTTTTTTTTTCAATCACTATCTTTTCAGAGATTTTCTGTGTTACTTTGAATTCTTCTATTTCAGTATCTCCTCTACTTGCTCCTGGTGGACTAGATGTTTGAAATTGCATTTTACTTTTTCATTTTGCAATTTTCCCATTTCTGGTTAATAATTGGTCCTTCAGTCCCACTAGTGTCAACTATTGGTAGTGTGTATCTTGGAGTCCTAATGTAAGGTTTATGTTTGTCCAATTGCTGGGTTCCACAATGAATAAGTGGGCCAGTCACCTGACTTCCTGCTGCAGGGCTTGTTGGGTGAGTCCTATATTCTTCCTGGGCTGACAAGCCTAGTAGTATTGATGTAAGTTGACTTTTATTTTCTGCTATTACTTTATCTTTGGGTTATTCTAGGTCATCAAACCTCCAAGTCTATAGTGTTTGTGTTGGCTGAGACTGTACTGTGACCCTATTGTGTGCCCACCTGTATTATGAGCCCTTTTGATTTTCTTCAAGTTGGGAAAGTCCTTATTGACACACTCCTCACTCTGCCTGATGTTTTCTGTGTGCAGGAAGGAGACACCCACACTCCTGTCAGACTCACCAAGTTCTTTCATTTACTTGGAGGGAGCTTTACTGCTGGCCCTATTTACCCACTATATACCTCTGTCTTAGGGGCATACTCACCACACTGACTGGAGCCTGCTGAGATCTTCTGCTTGTTTAAGGCAGTTACTAAATCTCCCTTCAAGTCAATAAAGTTAATCTGCTGTAGTCCAAGGTTTTGGGAGAAAGGGTAGGAGCTGAAGATCAACAGCAGTATTAAGTCCAGGAGGTAGGCACCTATTTCCAGGATTTGAGCAATGTTTCAAAGCTTCCTCCTGCACTGGGAATCACCTGGCCCAATTTTGGCTCTCTGGCAGACTGCTGGCAACTGCTTGCCACTTGGGGCTGGCTTGGTTACCTCTCGTAAATCTTAGGGTGACTTGAGGAGCAGGGCGTGGTCTTACCACCTGGGAGAGAAGTTCCAACTTTTTGCCCCATGTATTGGGATTCGATCAGAGCACACAGTCAGGGCCCTGGACTGGATTGTGAGCCCCACTCCCTGCTTAGAGTTGCAAAACCAGAATATTATAAAACCAATCAAAAGAGAATATTGAATAGAGCAAAGCAATTAATCATAACAAAACAAAACAAAACAAAACGGTGTAATCAACATTGGGCTTCAAACAGAAATAGAAAGAAATCTCTCATATTTGCTATATTGCATATGGTCATCCTCCCAAGAGATGCTCAGAACTCTTCCCAAGTGGCTAAAGGGAAAGGGAGGGATGGGGTGTTTGATTCTCAGCCCACGTACCAGTAGGCTCATGGGAGATGCTGGGTGACTTTTTTCCTTGCTTGTGCCAAGGGCACTACTATGAAGGCAGACAAATTGCTTTCTTCTCCAGCCGCCTAAGTTTCACCATTGCCAGATTTCAGGAGATGCTGACTAGTTCTGGCTCATGCAATGGGTGTTTCTCAGCAGGGCAGGTGAATTGCTTTCTTGATCAGCTGCCTAAGTTCCACCATGGTCATATCTCAGCAGACACTGACTGGATCTCTCCTGGCTTCCCCCATGAATGCTTACCAGGAATGGGAGTGAATTGCTTTTTATTCAACCACCTATGTTCCACGTTGGCCTGGTATCAGGAGAGGTTGACTGGTTCTCCTCCTGGCTCAAGCCAGGAATGCTTACCAAGAATGGGAGCAAATGTCCTTCTTGTTCAGTTATCTATGATCCACCATGGCTGGATCCCAGGAGATGCTGACTGGTTTTCCTCCTAGCTAATGCCAGGGGCACTTACAAAGAGAGCAGGCAAATGCTTGCTTGTTCAGCTACCTCAGTTCCACCATGGCCATATCTCAGGAGATGGTGACTGGTTCTCCTCCTGGCTTATGCAAGGGGCACCTAACAGGAAAGCAGGTGTGAATTACTTTCTTGTTCAGCTGTTTATGTTCCACCATGGCCAGATCTCAGGAGATACTGACTGATTCTCATGGCTTGTGCGAGTGGTGCTTCCAAGAAAGGGGAGCAAAGTGCTTTCTTGTTCAGCCACCTAAGTTTCTTCATAGACAGATCTTGGGAGATGCTGATGGGTTCTCCTCCTGGCTCACACTAGGGGCACTTCCCAGAAAGGGGAGTGAATTGATTTCTTGTTCATCCACCTAACTTCTACCATAACCGAATCTCAGGAGACACTGACTGGTTCTGCTCCTGGCTCATGCCTTGGGAACTTACAAGGAGGGCTGGCTATTTGCTTTCTTGTTCAGCAAGATGCTGACTGGTTCTCCTCCTGGATTGCACCTGGGGTGCTTACTAGGAAGGAGAGCAGCTTGCTTTCTTGTTCAGCTGCCTAAGTTTCTCCCTGGGCAGATCTTGGGAGATGCTGTCTGGCTATCCTTCTGGCTCTCACGAGGGGCACTTAAAGGAGGGGAGTTGAATTGATTTCTTGTTCAGCTGCCTAGTTCAACCAATGCCAGATCTCAGGAGATGCTGACTAGTTCTCTTTATGGCTCACGCCAGAGGCACTTATCAGCAGGGCAGGGGAATTGCTTCCTTGTTCAGTCATCTAATTTCCACCATGGCCAGATCTCAGGAGAAGCTGACTGGTTCTACTGTTGGCTTGTGCCAGGGGTGCTTTCCAGGAGAGCAGGTGAATTGCTTTCTTGTTCAACCACCTAAGTTCTACCACTGCTGGATCTTGGGAGATGCTGACTGGTTGATCTCCTAACTAACACCAGAAGCATTTACAAAGAGGGCAGGTGAATTCCTTCTTGTCCAGCTGCCTATTTTCCACCATGATTCAATATTGGCAGATTTTAACTACTTATCTTCCTGGCTCATGGTAGTGGTGATGACCAACAGGGCATGCAATTTGCTTTCTTGTTCAGATTCTTAAGTTCCACCATGGGCAGATCTTGGGAGACGCTGCCTGGTTCTCCTCCTG
>PVJX010049673.1:0-10971 GCA_004027295.1 Dolichotis patagonum
CAGTCTTTGTCTTTTTTAGTCTCTCTTTTTCAACCTATGTTCTCTCTGCCTCCCTGTTTCTCTCTCTCTCTCTCTCTCTCTCTCTCTCTCTCTCCCCCTTGCTACTTTTGTCATTCACTCCCTGTCACTGTCACTCTCTTTATCTCCATCTTATTCTTTCTGTCTCTTCTCATTCATATGTCTTTCCCCTCTCTCCTATACGCATAGACACACACACACACACACACGTGTGCACACACACATACTTGACTTCATTATTCCCCTAACGTTCTATGCAGCCCCTCAGTCATTCTGAGCCTGGATCCCATCTCCTCCATCTGTTGCGTCCCTCTCATGTGCTGGATGCATTTTCTGTGCCCCTCCCAGCAGTGCCACGGCCTGTCCCATGTGCTCTGCCTCCCCTTTCCTGCAGAGCGAATGTTGTCTATGTCCTTCACCCTGTGCTCTCCAACATACTTCATGGGCCTGTTGTTCCAGGTCCCCACTGCCTAGGATAAGGGGTTTGTTCTATGGCTTGTCCATCAATTCCTTCTGAGCCGGTGCAGTGGGGCCCTGAGAGAGGCGCCCCCCGTAAGGTCCCCATCATTTCTTTCCAAGGTGAACCAGGGATGCCCAAGAAATGTTAAGACACAGTTCAATGACATTTTCAAGTTAAACTGTATACTAACGAAATTTTCACTAGAGCACACAAATGCTCATCCCAATGAGATATGATCTCATTGTATTCATCTATGTATGCATCACTCAGAGCAAGATACAGGACAATGGTAGCCGCTCCAGAAGCTCACTCATGCTTTCCTTTGTGGATAATATTTCTACTCCACAATATTAACTGCCTGACTTGAGCTGCATAGAATATAGTCATAGCAATGTGGACTGTGTGAAGAACTTCAGCATTTTCTCTGGGAAATTTATTCATATTACTGTAGTGTTTAGTAGTTCCCTCTTTCACAATACTGAGTGGCATTCTGGTGTAGACAGGTATCAGAATTTATCTCTCTGTCTCTCTCTGTCTCTCTTATTTATGTACTGGGGAGGAACCCAGGGCTTTGCCCTTGCTAAACATGCACTGCACCACTGAGGTGCACCTCCAGCTCAACCCATTTTCCTAAGGGTGGGCATTACAGTGAATTCCCAGTAGGCAATAATGAAAAAGAGCTGTTTTGCTCATCCACACAGAAGCCCTTAGGAGAACATATGTCTGCCATTCTGTTGAGTACAGTGCAGTAGGATTGCTCTGTCAGCTGTTTGTGATGCCAGGAAACAGTTTCCCAAGTGGTTGTCCAATTCTACATTCACATCCACTGTACAAAAGCTCTGTTTCCCATACAACCTCAGCATGATTTTGTATGGTTTGTCATTTTGATTTTTGTCATCTTGTACCTAAAAATTGGTATCACATTATGTGTTTTGCATTTCCAGGATGACTAATGAAGGCAAATGCCTTCTGCTGGGGTATTGGTAATATAAAATAACCTTTTTCCATCTGTGATTCAGCTACAATGGAGGCTGTGGCAAGAGGATCAGAGATGTGGGTCTTTCCATGGCAACTTAATGAGGCCCTGTCTGAAAATAAAAAATTAAAGAATGGCAGATTATAGCCCAGTGATAGAGCGCTCTTGGGTTCTATCTCTCTGCTAACTGACAAGAAAAATAATATAATACCCATTTGTAAATTACTTCATTCATTTCTTTATTTGATGCTATCTGCCATACTGGGGATCAGACCTGGGATGGTCTATCAAAAATTATATCCATGGTTCTTTTTATTGTCTGTTTTGTGACAGGGTCTCTCCAGTTGGCCTGGAACCTCCTGACTCATACTCTGCAGTGGCTGAGATTAAAGCTGTGCACCACTGCCACTGGGGAGTTAGCTCAGTGGCATAAGTGCCCACCTGACAAATACAAGGTTGTGAGTTCAATCCCCAGTAAAAGTTATGCACCACTGTGCCCAGTGTGTTGCCTACTTTTCTTCTGGGCTTTCTGTTTGTTCTCCTTGATTGATTGTTAAAGGTTTTTGCTTCTTCCCAAAATATAATGAAAACTCCGTCACTTTAGGTCACACATACAGCATCCCAGGGACAAGCTCTAGAGTAAATTTCCACTACATCTTTGCATGCTGTCCTTAAGAACCCATAGCAAAATAAAAGGGCACTGTTCTTACACGGTTCCTGTCAGTCATGGATGTGACTCTGGACTTCTCCTGGAGGAGCTTCAGTTCCTAGATTCTGCAAAATGGAACCTGTACCAAGATGCGTCCCTGGAGATCTACAGGCATCTCAACTTCATGGGTAAGCAGAGCACTGCTGTGGTGTCCAGAGCATGCCCTGTAACACCTAGTTCTCTCTCTGCCTCTCTGTATCTCTCTCTATCTGTCTGTCTGTCTCTCCCCACCTCTTTGTTTTCTGGTGCTGAGATTGGAACCCATAGTGTCACTTATGAAGAGCAAGTGCCCTATCTCTTGCCTACATGCCCAGCTCACATGTCCTTTCTCAACTCTTGAATCTAATAGAACTTTTAGTCTTCTTTATGATTGTCCACCTCTAACTTGCCCCTAGCAAGGGCGCTTAGACTTAAGCCCCTAGCAACACTGTATTACTCTTTCCTCAGTAAATTAACTGATGAGTAAAAGCACACTGCATCCTGTCCCCTGGATATTCTGGGACCTGGGTCTTAATCAGATTTTCTGTGCACAGTGTCTCACTGCTCCAAACTGGACACTACTTCTAAGCATGAATGCCAAGGAGAGCCATGGCTTTCAGGGTGCGACAACCTATATCTCAGTCATCCAGGTAAGCATGAGCCACCCACAAAGGAAATGCTGGCAGAAGATTCCCATTGGACAGGTCTGTGTTGACACCTAGGAAATGATAGTGTGGAAAATCCAATCTCATAGTGTCACTGAGGCCAATTGACAAAAGCATACAGATACATGTAAGATGATCTGCTTGAGGTTCCTATTCACAGGTCCCTTTCATTTTACTTTCCCTTTGATTGGCTCATGCATAAAACCCATAGTGTTCCTTGTGCCCTTTCTATAATGTCCTCCTGACAAAGGCAATGGACTCCCACATCAAAACATTTTTCGTATGTTCTGCCTCCTCGTTTACTGTATGCTGCAATGTGTGGTTTAATGTTATCTCCTCCAGGAAATGCTCTTTACCTACACCAGCTTTATTGTCCCTCTTTGTGAAAATCAGATTACATCAGGGTATTTGCTTTATGATTCCAAATTCTTTGATGCCTCAGTCTTTGATGGTTAATTTCTCAGTCTTTGATGGTTAATTTCTATCGTGTATCATATGCGTGCAAGAATATGGTCCAGTTCCCAGGTGAGAGAATCTGGCTGAAATTTCACACCCAGGAGGCCATGGTGGCCCATACCTGTACTCCTACCTTCTTGCTACACTGAGACAAGAGCATGGTAAGTTCCCAGCCAGCTGCAGCAACTTCTTCAAACATGAAATAATGAATCTTAGAGGAATGTAGCTCAGGATTAGTGCACTTACCTATCGGGAGTAGAGCCCTGAGTCAGTCTTTCATACTACAAAGATATTTAAATCGTTTGGGGCTGGGACTGTTGCTCAGTGGCAAAATATCTGCCTACCATACATAAGGTCCTGGGTACTAAACCTAACACCAGAAAATAAGAAAAAGGAATAAAAAAAGAAATTATTTATCCCCTGTGTCTGAGAAGGGAGACTAACTTTCTGGTGGAATAAAGCACAGGGGGACATAAGTTGTGGATGGATGGAGAACTTCAGAGGTGGGCCAGGTTCAATATCCCTTGAGATTTAGATGAGGTCTGGATCACTGATGTTATGACAGAATTCCTAAGGATGTGAGGAAATTGTGCTTGGGTAACCAGTGAAGTGGAGGCAAGATAAGATAAAAACAGGAATACATTCTGGAGAGTTCCTGATGTTCCAACATGAACTCATAAGGATTGCAGAGAGTCATAAACTTTTACTGTAAAGGGCCAAGATAGTAAATATTTTAGATTTCACCAGCCATGTAATGTCTTTTGGACATAATTGAAACTCGAAGGGTCAGAACAGCTCTGTTCATTTTCTATTACCCCATGACAAACTTCCATGGTCAAGGTAAAACCCTCTCGCATCTCCCATGAGTCTAAAGTCTGGGAACAGCTTTGTCAGGTCCTCTGCTCAGATGTCATGAGTGTATATAAAGGGTGTCACCTGGTTTTGTTGTCCTTGGAGGCTCAGAGTTCCCATCCATGCTCACGTGGTGATTATAGACCTGGGTGCCTATGCTGGCAGTATCGAGGTCTCAGTTGCTAGAATGAGACCCCACTTTCCTGCCATGTGACCCTCTCCTTCCACCGTTCAGGTCACCACAATTTGCTTCACAAGGCCACCAGAAGCAGGTCCCTCTCGACATCCAGAGAGATCCATTCAGGCAGTGACATGTCACCACCTTTGCCTTAATCTGTTGGTGAGCAGCCAGGGTGTGTGCTGCTCATATTGAAGCAGAGGACATACTAGAACTTCTCCACTAGGGATCTGTCTTAGTTACTTTTCTCAATGCTGGGACAAAATATCTGATTCCCAGAATTAAAGGAGGAAAGGTTTATTTGACTCACAGTTTGTAGAGGTTTTAGTTCATAGTTGGCTGACTCCATGGCAGTGTGACATGGCAGAGGGTCGTTACAGAGGAGAAACAGTCCATGACAAAGCAAATCAGGCAGGAAGCAGCAACTCCAAGTGACCTTAGCAGCTTCTTTCTGCTCTTTCATTTTCTATCAAGGCTACCAGGCTAGGGTAAATGTCAAACCAGTGAAGTAACTTACTAATCACATACCTTTAATCCCAGTATCACATTCTAGACCCAACCACCTCTGAAAAAGCCCCATCTATGATAATATGAGCCTTTGGGGGGACATGTAGACACTAGCCGTAACAGGGTCATCTTAGGGTGTGCCCACCGTAGAACCATAGAGATTGCATAAATGCATGTGCTCCAATAATACTTCATTGATTCTAATAGGCAGTAGGGGGAAATGGCCTGGAGTTTTCTGACTTAACTTCTCTCAACCACTTCTTTCTTAGAAATCCCTTAGCTATCTGATTCCACTGATAACTGTGTTCCTTACACAGTTTTTTTTTTACATGAAATGCCCTTTGTTGGCCAAAAGGCAGCTACTGAACCCAGCTTCCTGTATCCCACTACCTGTTGTTATGCTCTGCAAGCCAATGTTACCTATTTTTTTTTTCCTTCTTTCAATTGGAGAGATTGACCGTTAGAGCTCCCTGTCTCAAAATTTGAGAAGATCCTCTGCTCCACCACGAAGGTATAGAAAGTCTCATACTGCTTGGCTCTATTTTGGAAGGTTACAGACAGTTACAGCCACATACCAAGTTGTGAGGTTGACCAGCAAGTAATTTTTAGACCTGTTGCCCAGGGAGTCTAGAATGGGAGTCAAATGCTCTTTGAGTTAACCACACACCATCTCCCTTCATCTGGGAGGATAGTAACTGGGAAAACAATAGTTCAGGGAAAATAGTAACTTTGAAATAGAGAGGGAAGATAGAGTGTAACAATCCATAGATATGTAGTGGTGAGCTACTTGGTATTAGTAAATAGCCCATTCTCCATAAAGGTTCTATTTATATTTTCCTTTTACTCATAAAATTATGGACACATGGTTTTTCCTTTTACTTAATAAGTTATATACTTTCACTATTTATTTTAATTTTTTATTTAAAATAATTATAGGTCCCAATGGTAGAGTAGGAAACATTGTACAAAGAGCTTCTATGCTCTTTCCTAGATTCCTGAAATGGTGAAGAAATGGTGAAGAATCTGGTGAAGAAATTGATGTGGATCCAATCTACAGAGTTTATGCAGGTTTCACCAGTATAGGTTTCCCAGGTGCACATTTGTTTGAGTCTCTTCCTCTCAGTTATATGAAGAATAAAAAGGATTCCATCCCCTAAAGCTCCCTTGTTCTTGCCCTTTGCAGGAGAACAGACCCATGCTTCTCACCACCTCAGTCCCTGGCTCTATGGCTATTTTTTGAAATTATTACATAAATAAAATCACATATATGTGACTTTATTAGATTTTATTAGCAGATTGGCTGTTTCACTTAGAATAATTTAATAGAAATGCATGTATCTAGCTTGCTCCTCATTATTACAGAGCAGTACTTCATAGTAAGAATGTACCACAGCTTATTTAAACATTCAACCCTAATGCTCAAAGATATTCGTGTTGTTTCCAGTTTAGAATGATGAACAGTTGTATGCAGATTTTTCATTGAACACAAATTCTTCATTTTCTCCTAGATAAAGGCTCAAGAACACAACTGCTGCATTATATGCTTAGTTTGCTTTGTTGTGTTTTGTTGTTTGCTGTGCTGGAAATTGACCCCAGAGGATCTGTATGTGCTGTGAGTGTGGACTACATTTAGTTGCACCTCCAAACTCATTAAGCATGAGCATTCACTCTCAGAAGAAATTGTCAGTTTAAGAAATTTAGAGAAACATTTGTTTTTGTTCGTTTTGGTTGGGGTTTTGGATTTTTTAGACAGTCTTACTCTGTATCTTGTGCTGACTTCGATCTCATGATCCTCCTCCCTCAGCCTCCATATCCTAAGTTTCTAAGTGCACTACCAGGCCTAGATTATACTTTTTGAGATGGTGTTGGATTGCTTTTGCATGTTATATTTAGCTAGTATTATTCTTATGAGTTCTAATCTTTAGCGTCTCTTTTGTTTTCCTTGGAATTTATTCATCATTGTTTTTGTCATTATTGTGCAGTACTGTGGATCAATCTCAGGGCACTGGACAACTGCTGTACATGCCACCCCACTTTTTCTTCAGTAAGTACATGAACCCAGGGCCTTTTCACTGAGCTAGATCACCAGCCCCCCAGCCTTTCTAAATTTTAAGACAGGGTCTCTTCCTAAGTTACCCAGTCTGGGTTCAAACTTGCGCTGCTGCTTTCTCAGCCTCCTAGAGTCCTGGATTATAGGCATGTGCCCTCACACTTGGCTATCATTGCCACAGTGTTGGCTGGCGGGGTTCCCTACAGGATGTCCTCTGTGGGCTGTCGACCTATCCCCATAGACTTGGCAGCCCCACTGCTTTCTGGGATGGTAGGATGCTCCAAGCTCAGTTAAATCTTTCCCTGTCCCAGCCCGAGAATGTGTCCTTTCCCCAAAGAGATCTAGTTCTGTAATGGGAAATGCTCAGTGCCATAATGTGGGTGGTAGGGATACTGATTGCCACTAGGTTGGTTACTAGAAGGCTTTTCACTGGATAAAGCAAGGGAATGCACACACTGGAAGAGAAAAATTAGGAATTCTGACCACTATTTTCCATTCAAATAGAAGATTAAAGGGTTTGTTCTTTTCTATTTATATATCTTTTAGTTAGTATGAAAATCTTGCTTCCTAGTAACATTGACAAAATTATTTATGCACTTTAACTACATGTATCTGTCTGTATCTATAAAATAGTTACCAAATGGCAACTCATATTACACTTTCAATACAAAAGATTATGCCAAACACTATATTAATAATCATAGCATACTTTGTGTATATGAGGTGTTTTGCTTTGCTTTGCTTTGTTTTGTGTGTAGTACTAGAGACTGAACTCAGGATCTTTGCACAGAGCTACATCCCCAGTTGTTTTTAAGTTTATTTTGAGATTGGGTCTTACTAAGCTGCTAAACTGCACAGGCTGGTCTCAAACATGGGATTCTTTTGTGTGAACTTCGCAGACTGCTCAGATTACAGACATGCCCCCCATGACCAGCCCATACTGAGGGGTTTAGGGTTGTTCTTTTCTGGTGGTTGGTTGGACTGAACCCAGGGCCTTATGGATGATAGTCAAGCGCTCTACCATTGAGCTACAATCCCAGCCCCAACAGTTTTTAATGTCAGATCATTAACTATATCAGTAAAAAAAATGATGCTCACACATAAACTGTTACATATTAATATCATGAGTTATAAAATAAAATGCTGATTGCGTATCCTCTATCTGAAAGTCAAAAACTATATAATATGAACCAGTATTTTATATACCATGAAGAGAGAAAAATACTTTCAATTAGAGGATAGTGCTTTATTAATGTGTAGCTTTTAAGTTTCATACTTATTAACCTACTGGTTTAGACTTATTCATGGATTTTCAGCACATGCTATTGAACACTAGTGTGACTGTAGATTGTAATTATGTACTGTGTATTTCAGAAAGGTAGGCAGTTTTTTTCCCCTGTAACTGGAAGTTGAACCCA
The DNA here is from genome assembly GCA_004027295.1 of Dolichotis patagonum. Lineage (NCBI taxonomy): Eukaryota > Metazoa > Chordata > Mammalia > Rodentia > Caviidae > Dolichotis > Dolichotis patagonum. The sequence goes on from PVJX010049673.1 coordinate 8,269, forward strand.
GACCCTTCACACTGAGGTACATCCAAAGCCCCTTTTTACTTTTTATTTTGAGACAGAGACTTGCTGGGATGCTAAATTGCCCAGGCTGTACTGAAACTTGTGATCTTCCTTCCTTACCACTCCCAGGTATAAGGAAGAAACTTGAAAGATTTTACCATTAAGAAATCATAAATACTTGAAGAAGTTGTATGTTTTCCTTGTTTTCAACTTTATACAATGTATGTCTTACATATATTTCATTACCTTGGGCTGGGGTTATAGCTCGGTGGCACAGTGACTGCCTGGCAAGTGCAAGGTCCCGAGTTCGATTCCCAGTGACAAAAAAAGAATTGTGTAAATTTCCTTACCTTACCCTCTTCATACTGCTTTTGCTGCATCCCATGGGTTTTGATGTGCTGTTTTCATTTTATTTGCCTCAATTATCCTAATTTCCACTGGGATTTCCTCTTTGGTGCATGGATTATTTTAAAGGTATCATTTGATTTCCACTTATTTGTGGATTTGCCAGTTTTTTTCTATCACTGATTTCTGACTTCATTGTATTGTGTTCTGAAAAGATGCTTCATGTGATTTCAGTGTTACATTTGTTGAGACTTGTTTTGCAGCCTGGCATGGTGGTACACACCTGTAATCCTAGCATTCTCAATGGCCAATGCTGGACGATGGCAAGTTAAAGCCCAGCCTGGGCAATTTAGCAACCTAGGGAAATCCTTTCTGAAAATAAAAAATAAGAAAAGTGGTTGGGGAGATAGCTCAATGTGAATGTCCTGGCTTCAATTCCCAATACCACAAAACAAACAAACCAAAGTCACCACATTACATGATTACTCTATTTATGTGTACAATTTATGTTTTCATGTACCGGTAAAAAAAAAAATTTAGAGCCAGTGTGAAATGCTTATAATTCTGGGAGGCTGAGGCAGGAGGATCTTGAGTTCTAGCCTAGCTTGAGCAACATACATAATTAGTGAGCCTTGCCTGAAAATTAAAAAGAAGAAGCAGAAGAAAAATCGCTGGGTTTGTAGCTAGTTGAAAGGCCCTAGTTCCAGACTTCAGTATCACACACAAAAAAAGTAAACTGGCAAACATTATGAAGAGGCATTTCACAAAAGAGGTTATACAGATAGCAGATAAGTATATGAAATGATGTTCACTATCAGTAGCTACCAGTGAAATACAAAACCACAGTGAATGATCAGTCCACACACATCAGAATGACAGAAATAAAATATTGTGACACCCCAAATGCTGGGGAGGACAAACAAAAAAACCAAAAACACTAGATCACTTGTTTGTTTCCTGAACTGGGGACTGAGCCCAGTGACTGCTGATCTCTGTCTCCAGTCATTTTTTCTCCTGCTTCAGCCTCCTTAGTAGCTGGGATTATAGGTTTGTACCACCACATCTGGCTTTTTTTTGTTGTTGATGATGATGATTTTTGTTCATGTTTGCAGTACATAACAATTACATTCTTTGTGGGAAGTTGGTACATGGACATAACACACCTTCCTTCATTTTTTGCCCCCTTCCCCTCTCTCTTCCCCCATTCTCCATCTCTCAGTCCCCTATTTGTAAAAATTCTGTCTCCTATTTACCCTTTGTCTTTTACTTTGCTCTCTATTTATATTTTGAGTTTCTCTTATAAAGAGAAACCGTATGATATTTAAGTTGTATATCTGGTTGATTTCACTTAACATTACAGTTTCAAGGTGTATCCATTTTCCTGCAAAGGATTCAACTTCATCCTTCTTTATTGCCTTGTACTCCACTGTGTAGTTCTCTAATTGAATCGTTTCGTTTTACATTCTTGAGTTTTAAAATTTTCTCCCACAAGGACTTGGTGATTTATCTCTGTAATTACAGAACTCTGAGACTGAGGCAGGAGGATCATAAGCTCAAACCCAGCCTGAGTAATTTAGCAACTTAGCAAGACCTTGTCTCCAAAAAAATGCAGTTTGGGGTGAGAATGTAGCTCAGTGAGAAGGCCATTGCTTCACTTCCCAATGCCACAAAACTGCAATAAAAGAAGATTAAGGAAGTAAAGAGAGAGAGGGAGGGAGGGAAACGGGGAAAGAGGGAGGGACAGTAAGGAGTTAGCAAAAAATATGAAAGGGCATTTCACCAAAAGGATATGCAGATGAGTACATGAAATGATATTCACTGTCACTAGCTGTTATGAAATAAAAGTTTAGACTGCACTTAAATACCAATGCACATGTATTAGGATTAGGGTGGCTGGAATGAAATACAGTAAAACTTGAAACACTGGTAAGGACACACAGAAACTCCATCAGCCTGTTTTTTGTTTTATTTTGTTTTGTTTTCTGTTCTGGGCTTTGAGAGCTTGTGTGGAGGTTCTGGTAGGGGAGCACAGCTACTCATGTACCCTTCTCTCTCCAGGATGGTTGTCCTCTTCTACCGAGCTTGCAGCGCGGGGAGGGATGCACATAGAGCATTGAGGGAGGAAAAGGAAACCCGCCTAGCCAACCAGATCTGCCAAGTCAACCCTAGCTATCACTGGGGTGACAGACGTCACAGCCACATCACCCTCACATCCTGTGCTGAGGTTTGAACCCAAGCAATGCTGAGCTGTATCATTAGTCTTTTCTTCCTCCTGCCTCAGCCTCCTAAGCAGCTGGGATTACAGTTATGTGCTGTGAGGGTCGAGATGCCCGCCACGTGAAGGAAGACACCAACAGACGC
>PVJX010049674.1:0-10970 GCA_004027295.1 Dolichotis patagonum
GTAGATAGTAGCATAGTACTAAGCTCTGAGGAACTAAATTTGCAGGTTCAGTAATGTTATGACAACGACAAATTGTGTAGTTTTTACAAACATTGAGTGAGCTTACTGCTTCTCTTTCTATCTCTCTCTAATATATATATTTATATTATATTTGTATAATTATATACATATGTATTATATATGTATATATATATGATTTTGATAAACTGACTAACAACAATATTATGCATTTATTTGTTATGTAAAACAAAGGAAATTATATTCATCTATGTAAAGAAAATCAAACACCCCTTTGGTTAAGAAAGTTTATCTAGCAATAAGAAAATTAAAAACTGAAATTGAACTTTGGGAAGTATTGATAGAATATGTAGGTGGGAAAAGAATTATCATAAATGGTGGTATAGAACAGTGTTATTAATATTCCAGAGCTACAAATTACCTAATCAGTTAAATTTAGAGTGAAGTAATTATGATACATTGAGATTAGAGTTTTCTGGATGGTAAACAGTAAGTACCCAAGAGGCTCACTTGGCCTTTATTCTTACTATACTACCATTAGTGATGATATACATTAACTCTTCTTACGTCGGCTTTTGTGGTAGAATTTCTAGCTAGTTTCACAAAAATAGCAGACATGTTAATCATGGTAGAAACAAAAATAGGGATGCATCACTAAAACCATTTTAGGATTAATTTCCAGTTGGTCAAGTAAACACCAATGAGATCATAGTTCAATAATTTCAAACATTTTCCCCAAAAGAGTACCATTATGCTTATTTCAAGACTAGAAGTAAGATAATGGTTAATATTTTAATTGAACTTGTTTTTGTTCTGAGAAATAACAACTTATTTAATATTCATTTACCTTTTCAAATTAATGTAAGAGATTCTTTCCATTTCTATTTCCATACATACATTTCTATATCAAGTTGACATTTAGTTTTCTTCTCACTTTGATTATTCTGTTTTTGTTTTGGGGGCAAGGAAGAGAACCTATAAATAATTTAATATATACCATTTATTTTTGAAGAATAAAAATTAAAAATTATATATACTGGTAAAATATTATTTCACAAATGTAAGTATGCACTCACACTCCATACAAGAGCTAGTGTTCAGCTTTTTTTGTTTCTAAACTCTTAAATATGACAATGATTTTAAAAAAAGAAAATTAATAAATATTTAAATTTTAGTGTTATCTTTGTTTGCATAAAGGCATTGTACTTTCTTTTAACTATCCACTTGTTCCTATCCACTTGTTGGTCTAAGATACAACAGGAGCATTATGTTACATAGTACAAAAGGATTAGGAAAAATGTCCATTGATTGTAAGGCATTCTAATGATAACATGATATGTTTACAAAGAGACAAATTACTCAATGAAACTTTTGCTCCAATTTAGAACTGTGTTTTCAAAATTTATATTTGAAAATAAGTATTACATTAGTACCATTTAAAATATATAAGATGAATTGTCATAATAACTATTTTTATTTTATACTATCTTTTCATACTTTTAGGACAAGGAAGTATAATCATAAAACTTAATAACATACTAGAATAGATAAAGAAAGTCATTACAAAAGTTTTGCTAGATTCCAGGAAAATTTAATTAACACACATTTAAAAAAAAACTTAATACACTGATGATAAAAGGTGTTTATGGAGAGCTCTCTCATTAGTTTTGTTCAGCCTAAATTGTTTATGATTGATTAAGCCATGTTCAATTAAGATTAATTTTCACCCACTCCTATAGTCATATTGTAAAGATCATCTCATTTTTGTAAGAAAAACATTAGCTTCCATGTACTTTTGACTCTGCTTTATCTTATGACACTAAAGCATGCTAACAAAATGTCCTAACTAAAAATATGACTCATGAACAAAGTGTGTAAGGTAAGAAGTGACAATAAAGCATCTAAAATTACTAAAATATTACTAAAATTACTAAATTACTAATATGAAATTCTTCATATATTTAATCCACTACTCATTTCTTCATTTACCACTGACTTCTTAAAATTGGTGTCATTTTAAAAGTCAACATACTTACTACATAATGCATATAAAAGATATTAAACAGATTAATTTACATTATTTGAAGACTAACATAAGAAGCTTGCTGTTTGCAGCTGCCATGCCACTGTGCCTGCAGCCAGCTGAGTATGGAATGAAACCTAAAAACTGTAAGAAATAAACCTTTTCTTCCTTCATAACAAAAGGAACAACATAGCATGTCCTCCCTGCCTCCTTTCCTCTTACTCAAGCAGGTGTTCTGAAACTTTTATGACACATGATATTATATCTGACCACAAAGATACTTCTTCCCTCAAAAGGTAGAAGTAGACAAAAGGGTGACTGTATACAAACATCCTATTTAATTTTGCAAAAAAATTAAAATATGAATTTTTCCACAGGTTACAAAAGTGTGTAAAATAGAAAATGCATAAGTACACCACATTCAATATATTCAATATAAATTCAAATACACAATATTTGTCTAGCAATGTGCTAGCTTTCATTTTGGCTTCAATGTATATATTACCTAAATAAGTTTATTTGGAAGTGAAAAAATAATGAAAAAATTGAAATCATAGTGGAAAAATAGGCATAGTCTCTCTTAATGGGTTAACATTGTTTTAGGAAATTGTTGAATTATGTAGGGTCTCCTATAATTCCACATCTATCTTCTAAAGTTCTATATATTTTAATGAAATAGTTTTGGTTAATGTGGAATGCCTAAATTTATTCTTGTACTCCAAAATGTTATGCTATAAAAGTATTCTACTGGTATCATTTGAGTCTCCCATGTTACTTGTATTATCTTAATAATACATCTGTTTAATTTAAGACTCTGTTCCAATTAAACCAATAAATATTATTGATTAATTTCATAGAAAAATGCAACATTTTTAAATGAGACAAATTCAAAAAAGTGTTTATTGAAGTATTTAAACAGTTTTAGCCATAATTCCTATTCTAAAGTGCATGCAGAGGAGGGCTGTGAGAGTGGGATGGCCAGGAAAGATTTCCTAAAAATTTAGCAGAAAGCTGACATGTTGATGTTACTTTCCAAAGAAATGCTTCAGAATAAATGAAAAATGTATATATTCTACTTTTCTTCTGTGGCTTTGGGAATTTTATGCTAAAAAGACCTCATGCTGTTTTTAAAGAAGGAAACAATGTTAATTGTAATATTTGCAGTCTTCTTTAGTTATATATTACCTGGAATTTTTCTGACATTTTAGTTTTTCATCTTTAAATGACAGATTTACATATGTATATTGTTGTGGTAGGATCCCAAAATTGCATTATTTCTGAAGGATATGTGACTTCATAAAATTTTGGTGGTACATCTGTGCTATAGCTTAAAATCTGTGGCTCAATAAATAAGTTGCCAACTACCTGCATATAAATAGGATATTTGTGGTTTTTTAGAGACAGTTTTAAAACAGCAATAAGCATGATTATAAATTCATTTAACATTTTTATAGTCCATCTCTAATCTCAATGTTCTTTGTGTGTGGAAGAGCAACATCCATAAAAATTATTACATATTGCTCATTAATACGAAAAGGTGAACCTGCATACTCAGTTTATATGGCCTCAGCTTGTTAATGGGCATGGACTGTGTAACTGCTGAACTAAATTTTGATGGAGACATTGAGTCATTTCTTCAGACCTTATGTTTCAGCATGCTTATTCTTTCTTTGATGTGTAAATTACAGTACTACATTAAAGATCCCAGCGGTTACTAGAGATGTTGAATCTTTGCTATTAAGTTGAATACAGGTATCTCAAATTACACTTCTGAGATACTCTTTCTTCATTTTAACATGTAAGAGGAATTCTGCCACTGAAATGAGTTTTAAATTTAAAATAATTCTATATATTTTATTTAACAAAAAGTTATTCTATCGGCTTTCCCCTGCAGTACCTGAAGAAATAAGAGAGTGAATTGAAGAGAAATCTTCCAGTTGTATATACAGAAATTTTTATAGTTTTGGAGATTTTGTATGTGTAGTCTTATTTTTATTTTTTTCCTTAAACTTTCATGAATATATATGAATAATTATCATAATGTATCCCATAAAGATAAACAAATATTACATATTACTAAAAAAAGACAAGAGATGATTAGACCAAAGCAAACCTCAGAAATCACCAATTGCTGAGTTCTCATTTTAACAGAAATTTCAGATGCAAATAAGTAATTGCCCTTCTCAAAGCCATACAGTTAATTCTTACCAATGTTTTCTAATCTTTAATATAGTATTTTATGCTATATGCAACACTGTACCTCAAACACTGATATCTGTATTTACAAACTGCATTTGCTAAAAGAAATAAGATAATATTTTTCTAAGAATTTACTTTAATTGGAGTTTTCTACATCTTTGTACAACTGTATTAATGCTGTAGTAATAGTACTAGTTCTGGCCCCCATATTTGCTAAACATTTGATACATCCATTAGTTACTCCAAAAAGATTTTATGAAAAGCTGTTATTGTTTTGTTTCATGAGTCTCTGTTGAGCTCAGTAATTTAACCTAGAACACATCATAAGTCAAAATTGAAAGTAAAATTTGTCTTTTTTCCAATCATTTTCTTTATTAGTACATGTTTGCAGTACATCATGTTCACTTTCCTTTTATAAGATTGGTACATATGCATAATATATCTTAACTCCTTTTCCATCTATTTCTGTCTTTTTGTCACAAAAAATTATTTTATAAGTATTTAATATCATTAATGTAAGATAATAACTTCAAAGCATACAGAATATTTTCTTTCTAGCCCTGAAGCAAGGCCAGCAGATTGCTGTAGCTGCTGGTTTCAAACAGGAGCCGAAATAGAATTCTTTCTGTGGTCTGTTGGCCATTTCAGAACTTTGGAAATGTAATGGTCAGTTCATCAGAAAGAAATAGCAGGTGAGTGTGGCAGACTTTCAGAGGCCTGCAGGAGAGAGACCCTGGCGCCTGGAGACCTGCACCATGCAGTTGATTCAGAGTGCTGGGAGAACAAAGAGATCCTCCCCTCTCTGGGGGGTGGCGGTGAGTGTGACAAACTTTCAGTGGCCCGAGGGAGAGAGAACCTGGCAAATCGGGACCACACCATGTGGTTGACTCAGGATGCCAGGAGAACAAGGAATTACTCCCCTCTCTAATAGGTGGCTGTGAGTGTGGCAAACTTTCAGCAGCCTGCAGGAGAGAGACCCTGGTGCATCAGGACCTGCACCATGTGGTTGACTCAGGGTGCTGGAAGAACAAGGAGCTCCTCCCCTCTCTGGGGTGTGGCTGTGAGCCTGCCAGCACGTGGGCTGAGAATCAAACATCTCATGTCATCCTGTTCCCTGTCCCATTCCCCCACATAGCATGTGGGAGCCAGTAAACTACACAACTTGTGAAAAGATTGACTGTGCTATTTAGTATGAGCTCCCCATTGCAAAGATATGGATAACCATTTGGAAGAAAACCAGAGACAATATGACAGATAGTGAAGATCTCTGGTTGTCTAGCTTTGAAATTTATGCTTTCTTATGTCCCATTCTGTTCTGTTTTGTTGTGTTTAATTTTACCCCCTTTAAAGTAAAATTTAAAAAATACATATAAAAGGAAAAAAAAGAGGGGAAAAGAAAGTGCTCTAAAGGATATAACTGCATGTATGTTTAAGTGTGTAAGATAGATGACCATATTACTGTTTTTGTTAGATTGTTGAGCAGAACTATTAACATCTATTTCTGTCTTTTTGTCACAAAATTTGAATGTATACTTTGAATGCTTTAATTTTGTAACTTGAACAACTATTTCAAATGATGACAGTATGTAACTTATCAAGTGGCGAATTCTTAGTATTTTTGCTTTTGCTTTGTTGTTGTTCTTGTTGTTCTTTTATTTTTTGAGTTTGGAATTCTGTATTGTTGCTATCACTTTTCTGTTTTCTTTGTTTTCTTTTGTTTTTTCTCTTTAAATAAAATTTTAAAAAACATTTTTAAAAAGAATATTTTCTATACCACAGTGATATATGTGCATCCATGTTTATAGCAGCACAATTTGTAATAGACAGATCCTGGAAACAACCTAAGGGCCCATTAACTGAGGAATGGAATAAAAAGTCATGGCATTTTTATACAATGGAGTACTACTTGGCTATAAAGAATGATCACATTGAGATGTTTATAAATAAATGGACATGACTTGAGACCATTCTCTTAAGTGAAATAAACCAAACTCACAAGGGTAAATACCATATAGTCTCCCTAGTATAAAAGTTGATAAGAGTATATAAGATTTTATGGTAAGCATGAGTCCCCATCTTATAGCTTTGAAGGCTTCCAATATTTTCAATCATCAGTTGGAATGATTTTATTCTGTTTTGTTTGACTATATCATATGTGATGATATGAACAGCTGTTTTGAAGAAAACAAAACATTATGACAGCTATTGCTGATTTAATATCATCCTTCTTAGAAGTCCTACCATGCTTCTATTCTTCTACTACCATTGGTTACATTGTGTCTTTTTGGGATTTGAATATGTGTGATAGTTTAAACACAATTTTTCTATAGAAAATGAGATATTATAGTAACCATTGATCATTTTCTGTTATTCGGTTCAGAAAGCCCTGTAATTCTTTCATTCTATGTATGGCTTTATATGATTGTGTTATGTTCGATATTATTGTATTTGAAACTATGCTCAACTATAGCAGAGTAAGAGATATTGTGATAGCTACTGTTGATATCCAGTTGTCTTAATGTAAAGTACTGTGTTGCCTATGTTGTCCTGTTCTGATCTGCTCTGTACTGCCCTCTTTGTTTTCTTCTCTTTAAAATAAAATAAAAAAGAGAAAAAAAGAATATTTTCTTTGTGATATTTACATACCTTGAGGTACTACTCTGCCATAAAAAAGGTAAATTTGAATCATTTGTAGGAAAATGGATTCATCTTATACCATAATATTAATTGAAGTAAATCAGACACACAAATTTAAATATAACACTGTTTCTCTTAGATGAGAAACACAAAGTAAAAATAAAGAGCAATGTAAAAGTTAGATAATAGGAAGTAGAGATACATCCTTCTAAAAGTGAAAGAGGATCAAGAGATAGAGTGGAGAGAGTAGAAAGTGATAATGAATGAAATAAAGGAATTGTTATCTAATGTTCTTACTCTAAATTCTGATATGTGTTGAGAAAACATATGCCTAGAAAAGTGTTCAAACAGGAAGTTTTTGAAAATTTAGTCATAATTCTTTCAAATTTCAGAAATATTAAGGCTAATGTAGAACTTAGTTTCATATACCCTCAGAACTACAGTTAATACTAGTAATAAAATATCACTAACTTATAGAAAAATAAATTTGACACATGATAATCTTTCTTTTGCCAATAAGTCTAAAGATTGAGAAGTTCTTTCCAGGTAAAGCAATTGCAAAATTTTGTTCAACTACATTCTATAAAGAACAAAGATGGTGACTGGATTTATGGATTAATCTACTTGTAAAAACATTATTTGGTTATTCAGGTTCCACTAAGAAAAAAAAAGAGAACCTGACCAGGATATTTGAAACTGTCAGAACTAGGTACTTCTGAAATTCAATATATTAAAAATATATTTAAATGTAATATTATACTCATATTCATTCAAAGGAAAGAGTCTATGTGCTTATTTTCCTCTTTCTTTGAAAGATTTAGGATTTACTAATATAAACTGCATTATTTTGACCACATAAAAATATCCTTTCCCCAAGTCATAACTGATTCACTGTTGAGTTCTGCAAGAAATTTAGAGAATACCTAATACCACTACTTTTTAATATCTAATGAAATTAAAATGGAATCAATAAACACAACTTCATTCCTGAAAGAAACTTTTACTCTGATACCAAAATCAGAGAGAGATTCAAGTTAGAAAGAGAATCACAGGCCAATGTCCCTTAAGAACATACTTGCAAAAATCACCAATAAGATACTGGCAAATAGAATTCAGCAATTCATTAAGAAGATCATATTCCACAACCAAGTTGGATTCATTCCAGGGATGCAGGAATGGTTCAACATACATAAATCACTAAATATAATAAGCCATAATAACGAGGCCAAGGACAAAATTACATGATCATCTAAGTCGATGTAGAAAAAATATTTGACAAAATCCAGCACCCATTCATGATAAAACTTTACAGAAAAATGGCCTTTATCTAAATCTCTTTAAAGCCATCTATGGCAATTCACAGAAGAAATCATAGTATGTCAATCAAAGCTGAAAGCTTTCACTTAAAAATCAGGAAAAACACAAGGGTGTCCACTGCCTCCACTTTTATTTAACATAGTTCTGAGAAATTTAGCCAGAGAAATTAGACAAGAGAAAGAAATAGAATGGATATGGATAGGAAAGTAAGAATTTAAATTATCATTATTTGCAGATGACATGATACTTCATAAAGAAGACCCAAAAAACTCTACTAACAGGATACAAGAATTACTAAGCAAATTCAAAAGCCTCACTGGATACAAAGTCAAAATTGAAACTGTATCATTCATCATGCAGTAAAATAAATTCAAAATGAATAAAAAATCTAAATATTAGAGAAGAAAGATTAAATATGTTGAAAGATAGAGTTCATAAAACTCTTGAAAACACTGGTATAGGCAAATGTTCCTGAATAATCCACTTATTCCTCAGAAACTATCACAAAATCAACACCTGGGATGCCACCATGTTAAAATGTTTTTGCACAGCAAGAGAATCACCAACAGAATAAATACAAAACCTGCAATTTTTGGAAAAAAAAATATTTGTCAGCTGTTCTTCAGACAAAGGATTAATATCAAGACCATATAAAAAATTCAAAAAATCATACATCCCAAATTTAGAGATCCAATCTTAAAAGGGGAACTTGAGCTACATACCCACTTCACAGAAAAATAAATATAAACAGGAAGCAAATATATGAAGAAATTTGGAATATCACTGGTCATTTGAGAGATGTGAATTAAAGCAACCTTGAGAATTATTCTCACCCCAGAAAGAATGTTATATGGAAATCAACCAATAACAAATGCTGGAGTGATTGTGAGGAAAATGGAACCCTTATTCACTGTTAGTAAGAGTGTAGATTTGTGCAACCACTATGGAAATAATTGTGGCTATTCCTCAAAAACTTACAAGCAGAGGTCCCATTTGACCCAGCTATTTCTCTTCTGAGTATTTTCACAGAGGAACTTAAAACATCATACCATAGCAATATATGTACACTCATGTTTACAGAAGCACAATTTGTAATAACAAAATCTTGGAAATAACCCAAATGCTTATCAACCAAGGAATGGATACAAAGATGTGATCTTTTTATACAATGTAGTTTTATTCAGCCAAATAAAAGGATAAGCTAGATTCTGGTCAAAGATGATGGAGTACCAGCAGAGAAAGTGCCTCTTGGAGAGTCACCATTCAGATGCTGAAATATAGCACTTTGAGGAATACAAGAAGGAAGAAATAGGGTTTCCTGTACCAAACAAGAATCTGAAGAGTGAATTGCCCCTAAAGATAATGAAGAGAGAAACTTCAAGAAGGAGGAAGCCTCTGCAGAGAGATGCAGCAGGGAAGGGAAACAGGGGACGTGGATGGAAGCAGCAGATATGAAGAACTGCACTAGCTGGTGGTGAGTGCAAGGCCATCAGTCTTACCATGGGACAGAGCAACTGACCTCGAGGCATCTTGGAAACTGGCCTGCTGTGATCAAAACTCAAAACTATGGCTGACTCAATCTAGTTACCTCCAGCAATGCTCAGACCTGTGGAAGGTGCTTAGAAGGTAATTAACCAAGTGCAATGGACTGGTCTTAAATTGAAAGTGCAGATTTACTTAGAATATCACTACTCTGACAAAAAACTATTGCTGGCTTGCTGGGATAGATCACAGGTTGTCTGCCAGTGAAAGCAGAGACAAACTTGAACAAAACTAGAAGTGGAGTTTTTTTCTTTAATTTTATTCTGTCTTTTTCCTTCTCTGATGCTTGTTATTGATTTTTAGTTCTTGTTTGTTTTTTATTTTTATCTTCTGCATTGTTTGATCTTGTTTTTATGTACACATGAATGTTGTTTCTAGCTTCTCTGTGTTTCTGCTCTTTTCTTTTCCTGTCCTCCTTGGCTATTTCCCTCTAGTCTTTTACAAGTTTCACAAAGTTACTGTGATGCACATAATTCCTCCAACCATACTTCTAATCTCTCTTGTTGTCTCAATTGTCAATTTTCTCCTTAGCTTATTTTAAATTTTAACCTGCAAGGGCAAAATCAACCTATCAATTGAAGTATCATTATATACTGCATATATTTGCTCATTTGATTTATATTTTGCTATATAACCACAAATCTAGTACATATGGCTAAATGTGGCAAATTTAGGGTTATCTGTCAATTCCTAGGCTGTGTTTGAAATTATTGGTACTATATAGCCAAAATTGACATAATCACTGTAAACAGCTCTTGGTCCTGATATTCCATGACTGAGATTGAATAAGGGTTACAGAAAATGCTTTGATGGTTTGAAAAAGTACCAGAAACTGGGCCAAATAAACAACATCTTCGCATCTCCAGGAAACTCAAGAAGTAAGATCTTCCAACAGACTCAACCCAACAACCAGCTACACCTGTAAGATACCTCAGAGATGTAGTCATAACTTAAGGTTCCTAAACACTAGCAATATAGCAATGAACCATAGGAAGTTTACAAGAATCATCACAGGCATTAAACTAAAAATATATAAGAAAAGAAAATGAGCAGACACTTAAACAGAACGCAAACCCGTTCACCCAGTTCACCAAAGGCAAAGCCAAAGGAAAATGACGTGAGACTATCCTAAAGCCTCCCATCAGGCCTTTCTGAAGTGATAACAACAAAACAATTGAATGAGGCTCTAAAAAAATGGAATCAGAAATAGTCTTTCAGATATCCACAGAATTGC
>PVJX010049675.1:0-10989 GCA_004027295.1 Dolichotis patagonum
TTAATCATCTTGAATAGTAGTTGGAAGAACCTAGTCAATAATTTCTCTGTTGCCACTCGATTTAAACTTCTTTCAGGGACAGAAATGTAGTGCTGTATATAGCACTTGTGTAGCATGTATAAGGTCCTGGGCTTAATTGCCAACATGACCGAAAATAATCACAAAATCCTTTCTAATACGTGGTCAGATGTAGTAGTTCAGCATTAACAAATTTGGGGAACGTGTAAGGTGGTTCCTCATGAAGAAATAATAGTTCTGAATATTTTTATAGATTGTCCTAGTGGAGACCCATCTAATAAATTAATAATACTAGCTAGGGGCTGGGGATTTAGCTCAGCGGCACTAGTGCCTATTTGGCAAGCACAGTGTCGTGAGTTCAGTCACTGGTACCAAAGAAAAAGAATACAGACACACACACACACACACACACACACACACACACAGACATGTTAGTCCTTGCTTATAGTATAGGTCACCAATCTTTCCTTGTCATTCCTAATTCCTTCTAGGTAAAACTCATAGTTACAACTTTCTTAAAATTGTTAGTGTGGCGGCTGTACTTTTCAATCTTTTGAACATATTTTCATATACCCACACATCTTGGTAATGCCAGCATTCAGAGAATTGCAAAGTATCTCTTCATAATAAAATTTCTTTGTGAAAAGTGTTGGTAACTCTTGTAATACTGTCATTCTAAAATGATATCTTGAAAAGAAAATTTTGATGGTGATATGTAGCATCTTCCTGCAGTGGGCTTTGAATTGTATGATTCAGTAGTATAAGTTTTGGACTACTTGGTTCTTTTTTCTTTTCCCCAATGGTGGAGATTGAACTCAGGACCTTGTACGTGCAAAGTAAGCGTTTTACCACAGGGAATACCTCCAGCCCTAATACCTTTGGTTCATAAGGGTAATTTTGTTGTTAGGCTTAACCACTGAACAGTTTACCGCAAGAGTCACTCAGATAGCTTATTTGTTTATGTACTGACTGTCCTGAGCATTGCACCAGCAGCTGTCATTTCAACTCGTCCATTTTGGGATTTTTTTTTTTTCTTGGTACTGGGGATCAAACTCACGACCTTGCGCTTACCAAGCAAGCACTTGAACCACTGAGCTAAATCCCTGGCCTTCAACTAGTCCATTCTTGTTTGCACAAAATATACCTGTACATCTTAGTTTATATTGACATTTTTTGCATACTTTTTTTTTTTAGAACATTGTATTCACTTTTGATCTGGTTATTTTCTGGTTCTGGTTATTTTCTTTTGCTAATTCATGTTTATTTTACTTGTGAAAAATAACCTATATTTTGTGCCATAATCTATGAAAACTTAAGTGCATTAGAATAGTTTTTAAGACTTCTGCAGAACTCTGTGATATTCTTTTATAAAACAAAACAAACATATTGGGACTCTGAGACTGAATAGAAAAGAAGTCTCAAAGATTTGCAAAAGAAAAACTTAAAGGAAAAATGTTGATGTATCAAGAGAGAAAAAGTCTGTGTTATAAAGTGGGAAGACAAAAAAGATGGCTGCTGTTCATAATACAGAAATGAAAAAACATTAACAAAACCAAAAAAAGTTCCAGTAGTAGTCAGTGATTATAATTATTCTATGACTGTTGTTGACAGAATTGACCAACATCTAACAAGCCATCCTGTAATCAAAAAGCAAGGAAAAAATATTATTATAAAACATGAACCTTCTGAGCCAAACAACAGGGAACTTGCTTGTTATTCGTGCAAAACAAGGGGGTTAAAATAGTTATTTACAATTTAGATTATCTAATAGATCAAATAATTGAAAAATACAAGATAATGAAAAGGCCAACCAGGGTGTCCATCAGTGATGTCTTCACTGTTATATTTAGTGAGTAGGCATTTTACTGAAATTATAACCTGCATAGGAACAAGGAAAGGCCAACACAACAGTGTAAAGTGTATTGTTCAGGGAAAGACAATAGTCCGAAACGAATTCAGAAACAGACTAGATGCTACTATTCAGACTGTAATGTTGCTGTGTGTGTGTGTGTATTTTTATATTTTTTTATTTTTATTTTTAGTGCTAGGGATTGAACCCACTACGTTGCCCTTGCCAGGCAGGCACTTAGGCTGCTGAGCTAAATATCCGGCATTGCATTGTATATTGAATGTTTTAAGATATATTGTACACAGAAAAACAGTTGACTAAATTTGATTAAATTGTTATGTTTCCTGCTATAAAAATTACCAAAAAATGCAGTTTTGCTATCTTGTATTTAAATAATTAGAATGGTAAATGGTTAAGGCATCATTGTTTGTATTAATATAAGCAGGGTTTGGTAGATGAGGAATAATATTTTGAAATAGACTAGAAAAGACAGTCTCTACTACATTAGCTTTTTTTTGAGTCAGAGTCTCAGTATTCTTCCAGGCTGGCCTTAAACTCAGGGCAGTTCTCCTGCCTCAGCCTCCCAAGTGCTGGGATTACAGGGGTACAGCACGCCTGGTTATATTAACATTAGTTGTCTCTACCGTAGAAGCAATGGTCATGTATACCATTAGGGAGGTAGTTAGACAACCATGAGGAATATCTGAAGAGATTTGGCTTCCAGGTTCTGGCTTCCAGGCCCTGGTTTACTGCTTATCAACTATATGGGGTTTTTTTTTTCCCCCAGCTCTGTGTTTTAAAGCAAGTCTTTAAATGTAAATAGATTTTTTTGTTTAACATAGCTGTTGACTCCTTGTCTAGAAGATAAATTACCATAGTGTGTTGGAAGATCATGTTTAGCACTGAGCCAAAGCCAGCCAGGCGTACCTAAATAAAGGTAAAGTTTTGTAAACTTTCTGGTTCCTCTGACAGAACTTTTTTGTTTTTCAGCCGTCTGTGAGAAAGACACACTGCAGCGGCAGGAAGCATAAGGAGAACGTGAAAGACTACTATCAGAAATGGATGGAGGAGCAGGCTCAGAGCCTGATAGACAAAACCAGTATGTCTCGGTCTCTTGTTCTCCTGTGAGAGAATGGTCCCATTCTTTCATGTCCCTGTCTCTGTTGTTTTCCACAGAACAGCTCGTGCTGAATGATAAGTAGGGGTATTTGCCCCCACTGAATGAAAGAAGTGGAAGGTCACTGGTTTCCCAGGGATATAGGAATACATCAGTGTTAAATTATTGGGGAGAAAGCAGTCAGAGCAATCAGGTGTTGGTTAGATCCAGCGGTGGGACAGAAAAGAATGGAGTTGGGCCGGGGATTTAGCTCAGTGGCTTAAGCGCCTGCCTGGCAAGCGTGAGGTTGTGAGTTCGATCCCCAGTACCAAAAATAAATAAATAAATAAATAAATAAATAAATAATAAATGAGGATCCACGGTTTTTAGAATTATTTCCCTGCTGTGATGGGAAAAGATGGGAATGGGTTTGAGAAACTTTACTTGGATTTCTTACTTATAGCTCTAAAAGAAGCTGACTGATGTAACCAAACAGATACATTTTGGAACCCTGTGGTACATGCTGCATTCTGTTGTTCTGGCTGATCGGGTGGGTCCAAGGCACTGACAGAAAGTGCTTTTTACTTTAGGTCATAATGGCACCTTGGGCCTGACTTTTCTTAAAAATCCATTGTATTCAGAGCTAACAGGCAGATGTAGACTTTATGAGATGATTTTAAAAGAAAAAGGGCCGGGGATTTAGCTCAGTGGCTTAAGCGCCTTCCCCTGGCAGGCGAGAGGTCGTGAGTTCAATCCCCGGTACAAAAAAAAAAAAAAAAAAAGAATTTTTCTCCATTTTTTTGTAAAAACTTTTAAGTGAAGTTTAAAAAGACATTTATTGAGTGGACATCCTGTCTGGCCTTCAGTTTCCCATCACCCAGCTGCCATAGTTCTGTTTACTTTGCACCAGGGTTCTCTACCTTAGCATTACTGACATTAGGGCTGAGTAATTACTTGTGGTGGTGGGCTGCCCTGTGCATCTTAAAGGTTTATCAGCACCCCTGATATCAACCTGCTAGTGACAGGCCTACCTGTGACTCCTGCCAGAATGTCTCCAAGGAGCCAGGCGAGGAGGCACAGGCCTATAATCCTAGCTGCTTGGGAAGCTGTTTGAGCCCAACATGGGCAGCTGAGACTCAGTCTAAAAATAAATTTTTTAAGCAGCTGAGACTATAGCTCAGCACTCTCTGGGTTCATTCCCCAGTACTGTAAGAAGAAAGTCCACAGGCTGGGGCGGAGGGCAAAGATGCTCCTGAGATTCTTTCATTTACTTCATTTACTCCCTTTCTACCGCCAGCTTTTTATGGAACAGTCTCAGACATTCTCCCATTTTACTTGAAAAAATAAATTATGATATAATTCCCCACCCTCTTTTCTTTGTTACCATTTTTTTGTTGGTGTTTTTGTTTTTTTTCTTTCTGGCATGAGATAGATGATCCTGCCTCTGCCTCCCATTCAACTGTAACTACAGGTGCACCTCACTACACCTACCTATGTGTTTTTGGTTGTTTATTCTCTTTGAAAAGATGTTAAAAATTGCCTTGTATTAAAGGACTAACAGTATATTTGAGTATTTTTCATATGCAGAAAAATAATTTGCAATGAATAATTTTTTAACGGTGCTAGGAATTGAATCCAGGGTGTTCTTAACATTGAGCTACATCCCCAGCTTTTAAAAAATTTACTGTTTAGGGCTGGGGATTTAGCTCAGTGGCATAAGCACCTGCCTGGCAAGTGTGAGGTCCTGAGTTCGATCCCCGGTACCCCCCCCCATCACTTTTTTTTTTGTACCGGGGATCAAATTCACAACCTCGTGCTTGCCAGGCAGACGCTTATGCTGCTGAGCTAAATCCCTGGCCCAAAAAACTTACTTATTTTGAGACAGAGTCTTACTAAGTTGCCAGAGATAGCCTGAAATTTGGAGTCCTCCTGCCCTAGTTCCTGGAATAGCTGGGATTAAAGGTGTGCACCTCCATGCCCAGCCACATAAATGTTTTGGAGGGTTTTTGTTTGGTTGGCTTTGTTTTTATCAGAAAAGGTCTCACATATTAGTCCAGGCTGGCCTTGAATTTACAGTCCCCCTGCCTTAACCTCCCCAGTGCTGGGACTGTAGGTGTTCACTGCTACTCCTGGCTGGAATAGATGTTTGTAATGGAGACCTCTTCAAGGAGAGGAGCAGGCAATCCTGGGACACGCCTGGCGATGCTGAGTTTATCTGGACACTGAGTCTGTTGCTATGCCATGGGTTGGCTTTTCCTGCTTTAGTTTTCCCAAGCCGTCCTTCTGCAAGCTGTCCCCCGTGGATGTAGGGAGTAGTTTTAGATTGAAATCCCTTCTTGAGATGAAACCCCTGAGAGAGCAGAGCTTTTGTTCCATGCCGTACGGACTGTCCTTCATAAATCTCCACTCAGGGTCAGCTTTTTGGATCTGATCCCATAGATTACCAGTGATTAATCCTTTTATGCCTAGTGTTCCATTTTTGGAATGCCAATAACAATGGAACATAATAAAAGGTTTTCTCTTTAAATTATTGTCCCTTGAATTTTTCTAGGTAACATGAATTTCCTGCAAAAAATTGAAAATTTGCAGTCCTCAGCATGAGTGGGTTAGCTGGGTAATGTGACCTCCTGTCACTGGTGAAATGGAGCGGGCTGGGCCCCAGCACTCAATCAATTGGGAAGGGGTTATGTCACATTAGACTGTATTTCCCCCAGTGCTGGGCACTGAATTCAGGGCCTTTGTGCTGAACTATCTCCCCACCACCTTTTTTATTTTTTATTTTGAGACAAGAGTCTCATTAAGTTCCCTGGTCTGGCCTTGAACTTTGGAATTCCTACCTCAGCCTTCCAGAATGCTGGGGTTATAAAGTGTGTGCCACAGTGCCCAGCTATTTGTGATTCTTTCAAAAATCAAGTATAAATGATCGTCAGTTTCTTTTGTTTTCCCTTTTGCCCCATATATGTGAGGGAAGAAAGTGAATTGTATTGGACTCTGGGTTGTGAGAGGGTCCTAATGCGCAGCCTGGTTTGGCCGCAGACTCGCAGTAATCCTGTCTGACTCGCTGTCTGTGCTCATTGGACTTTGTAAATGAGCAGCTCCTTCCAAGCAAGCACTTGCTTTGAAACTTATTTTCTTCACTATCTCTTAGTTTAGTGCATGTAATTTCAAAACGGTAAAGTAGCATGGTATGCAGTTTTCACCCAGGACATCTGAAGGGCAGATTTGGGATTTCCCTTTTTTGGGGGGTCTGTTTTTTTGAGAGTCTTGCTGCTATGTAGCCCAAGATGGCCTTGAATCCTTCAGGATCCTCTAGTATCAGCTTCTTGAGTGTTGGAATTACAGGCATGTTCTACCAAACCAGCTTAGGTAGAAATTTCTTTTTTTAGTAACAGGAATCTAACTCAAGACCTCATGCTTGCCAGGCATGCACTTGTGCCATTGTGCTATATTCCTGGCCCTAGGATAGAAATTTTTAAAAGCTTATCCTTCAGCCAGGCATGGTGGCACATGCCTATAATCCTAGCAGTCGGGAGGCTGAGGCAGGAGGATCATTCAAGACCAGCCAGGGCTACAACATGAGCTCAAGGCCAGCCTGAACTGCATAGTGAGACCCTGTCTCAGAAAGACCAAAAAAATAAAAAGCCTGTCTTATCCTTTGGGGGTGTATCACACATTTTTCAAAGAAAACTGAATGATTTGAATTGATGATAAACCACATTTACAGATTTAAAATGAGTATGTCTTGTTGGTAAAAGACATTGGTGAGATAGGCGTTTTTTGTTTTTTTTCCCCCAGACATGGTGGTCTTACTATGTAGTTCAGGCTGACTTTGAATTCACTGTGCACCCCAGGCTGGCCTCAACTCACAGAAATCCTCCTGCCTCAGCCTCCCGAGTGCTGGGATTACAGGTGTGCGCCACCATGCCTGGTAGATGGGAGATTTTTACTTGAACCTCACAGTTATTTTAGTTATAGAAATATGGTAAGTAGTTGTAATCCCACCATTTGGGAAGCTGAGGTAGGAGGATTATCATAAATTTGAGGCTAACCTGGACTACATAACAAGACTGTTAAAAAAAAGAAAACAAAAACCCACAACAAAAAAAGTTAAATAGCCGGGGATTTAGCCCAGCTGTGTAAGTGCCTGCCTGGCAAGTGCAAGGTCATGGATTTGATTCCCGGTACCAAAAAAGAAAAAAAAAAAAACCTCCTCTTGGGGCTGGGGATTTAGCTTAGTGGCATAAGTGCCTGCCTTGGCAAGTGTGCAGTTGGGAGTTCCATCCCTGGTACCCCTCCCCCCAAAAAGTTACATAAAAATAACTTTAAAGCACCCAAATAAATTCTTAGATTTAAAAACCTAAAGCAGTAAACACATTTGTTGCAATGAGTATCTATGATTGATTTAAAACTATAAAGCAAAAAAAAAAAAAAAACTATAAAACTGGTAGGTAGGGACTAGATTATTTACTGGAGTGAAGTTATTTGAACTGTTGTTAAAAATTTGAAAGAAAGTGATTTTACAGTAAATGGGTTGTTAAATTCTTATTTCTTGTTTTTACCCCCTTACCTTCTTCTCCAAAGCGGCTGCCTTCCAACAAGGAAAGATCCCTCCTACCCCGTTCTCCGCTCCTCCCCCAGCAGGGGCGATGATCCCGCCTCCACCCAGCCTCCGTAAGTCTTCAGGCTCCACTGCGCAGCAGGCTGTCTGTCCTCTGCTTGTGGAATGAGTGTGTGAAGTAGCTTCCACAGTTAAGTTTTGAGCATGTCACAGGCTGGAATTTGAACCTAGGGCCTCATGTTACATTAAGCCAGTGGGCTACATCCCAGCTCTTTTCATTTTACTTTGAGACAGCGTCTCACAGTGTGGTCTAGGCTGGCTTCAAACTTGAGATATTTCTGCTTCAGCCTCTTAGGAGCCAGAATAATAGGCATTGCTGTTACACCTGGCTAGAGTTAACTTTTTGGGGTTTTGTTTTGTTTTGTTTTGTTTGTTTTGTTTTGAGACAGGGTCTCACTATGTAGTTCACATTGGCCTTGAATTTGCTTTATGGCCCAGGCTGGCCTCAAACTCTCAGTGATCCTCCTGCCTCAGCCTCCCGAGTGCTGGCTTTACAGGCATGTGCCACCACACCTGGCTTAGAGTTAACTTTTGATGGTATTGTTAGTAACTGTTGTATTTGTGACATCACAGCTGTGATTCTGAGATAGATTTGGATGGAGAGCTCAGAATCTGTGATTAAGTGAGTTGATATATAATAGCACGTTATTTTCTACTATGAACACAACAGTGGAGGGCTATTATAACTCAATAAAAGTCTTCAGTCTTTCACCCTATTTCTAACCCACCTAATGGTATGTATCTCTCGTGAGAGATAAGATTTGGAGTGGTTTGAGGGCCTCTGCTCTCTGGGAAGGTGTGTTCTTTTTGTATAGGAGACAGGAAGAAATGGAGTACTGGGTCCTAAGTCCTCTGGCTTCTGGGAGGGTTCAGATTGAAATTGATTCAGAGACTTACACTGTTGTAAGATACCATGGATGTAAGTCAGGGCAGTAGGCCCTTGGGGATGGTTGCACACTAATGCAGTGGGATCGCCAATGGCCTGCCGTCCTGGTACTGATCAGGCCCTGGGCTGTTGTAGCTCTCAGATCACTGTGTCTCCTCCCGACTGGTTTCTTATTTGTTTTGTTTTGTTTTGTTTTGTTTTGTTTTGTTTTGAGTTTGGTTTTTGTTTTTTGAGTACTGAGGAGCAAACCCAGGGGTTTACACATGCTAAAGAGCTGGTTTACCACAGCTCTATACCCCCAGCCCTCCACTGTATTTAATAGTGGTAGTAATTTATCTGGCTGTTTCTTACTGTCGGGTATTAAGTTGTTACAGAGTTCTGCTATTGCAAATGATACCATCAGGAAATAGCCCTGCGTTCCCAAAGAATGTTTTCAATCTAGCTTTTGATGTTTCAAAAAAATATCTAAAATTAGGTACTTGTAGTACTACTTTAAGTTCAACTTTTTGTTCAGAGCTCTATAGAAAGTATAAAAATTAGCATCCTTAGAATTTTTCTGTGGCGTGGGTATTGAACCCAAGGCCTTGTGCATAGTAGGCACATGCTGTAGCAGTGAACTGTACCACCAGCTCGAGAATTTTGCTTTGAAACCTGAGAAAAACCTAACTTTATTTTATAGTTGCAGCTCAGCAGAGTTGTTCTTGCATCTTAGTCGTAAAGTAACTGTAGTTTCACGCTTGTGATCTTTATGGCTGTACTACTACCAAAGAAACATAAGAGGCCTGTTTCAGAGTTGAACCAGTTCGTGAGACCCTGTTAGTTTCATGAAGAGGAGAAAGTGCTTGCGGGGTGTCGGCGTAGTTTAACTCTAGGCTCTATTCTGTATTTTAGCGGGTCCTCCTCGCCCTGGTATGATGCCAGCACCTCATATGGGAGGCCCTCCCATGATGCCAATGATGGGCCCCCCTCCTCCTGGAATGATGCCAGTGGGACCTGGTAAGTTGGAAAGTCTTTCCTTTTCATATATTTCACTGTGTTTTAAGTTCTTCAGTCAAGCAAAATTCTTAACTAGCTGTCTAAATGAAATTGTTAGCTAGCAGTCTAAACATGTTATTATAAGTATTGTAGCAAATTAAATTTGGTCCTAAATGAGAAAGAGCAATATTTTGTTTGTCAGTGTAGTTGAATGGTATCCAGCTAACCTGGGCTACTAAAAGCAGGATGAGGCTGCCTGTGTCTTTCCTTTATCTCCTGTTTCCTCGTCTCATCCTGATTTTTAGCCATTTGTGAAGAGAAGGGTAAGAGTATGTTGTTTCATGGGGTTAAGAGTAGATGCATTTTCTCAGTTTTGATTCAGAGCATAGCTGCCTCCTCTAACACATTTAATTTTCCTAGCTAACAAGAGCCAATGGTAAAATAAAATATTTTTGGCTTATTTTCGGTTTTATATTTTTGTGGTGCTAAAGATTGAACCCAGGGCCTCACTTACCCTAGGCAAATCCTCCACAACTGAGCTCATCCCCAGCCCTTTATTTTTTCAAAAGTTTTATTGGAGGCAGGATCTGCTGAGTTACTCTGGCTGGCCAGAACTTGTGACCCTCACACCCTCACCTCCTGAATACCTGGGATTACAGGCATGTGCCACCACACCTGGTACTAGCTGGTTTTTATTCAGGAAGCTTTCTTTTTTTTTTTTCTTTTTTCTTGTGGTGCTGGGGATGGAACACAGGGCCTTGAGCATGCAAGGCAGGATCGCTCCCACTGAGTCAC
The DNA here is from genome assembly GCA_004027295.1 of Dolichotis patagonum. Taxonomy (NCBI): domain Eukaryota; kingdom Metazoa; phylum Chordata; class Mammalia; order Rodentia; family Caviidae; genus Dolichotis; species Dolichotis patagonum. The sequence goes on from PVJX010049675.1 coordinate 10,238, forward strand.
ATCCCCACTCCCAGGAAGCATTTTATTTACTTTTAAATTTATTATTGTTTTGGTGCTGGGGAGTGAACCACAGCCTCATGTATACTAAGCAGTGTGCTCTGCCTCTGAGCTACACCTCTCCACACCAAACACTCTGTTTTACAATTTTCTTTTTTTGCACCGCTGTAATTATACCCAGGGCCTTGCCTGTGTTAGGCAAGTGCTCTGCCACTGTGCTGTATACTCCCAGCCCCCATCTTTTAATGTAAGCATAACATTAATTTGCAGATATTTCTGATACTTGGGGCAGGACCTTTTCTTTGAGAATGAGTCCACTGATTGGAACACGATTTCTTGCAGAAGCCAAAAAACCATAACCATAATTCTTTTTTTTTTTATCGGTACCAGGGATCGAACTCACGATTGCCTGCTTGCAAGGCAGGCGCTTATGCCGCTGAGCTAAATCCCCAGCCCCCATAATTCTTTTTCTACCAACTTTATTTTCATTTTCTTTCAAGTGGTTAGAGACCTAAGATGTAATCTCATTTCAGTCTTTTATTATTACTTAGCCTACCAAGTTTGTGAGCAATTTGCCTGAGTCTTAAGTACATCCAGTTAGTTTTCACAGAAACAATTCTCCGGGCTGGGGATTTAGCTCAGTGGCTTAAGCGCCTGCCTGGCAAGCGCAAGGTCGTGAGTTCGATCCCCGGTACCAAAAAAAAAAAAAAAAAAGAAAAACAATTCTCTCCTTTCACATTCATATTTTATTGGTT
>PVJX010049676.1:0-10970 GCA_004027295.1 Dolichotis patagonum
ATAATATATATAATATATATAATATATATAATATATATAATATATATAATATATATAATATATATAATATATATAATATATATAATATATAATATATATAATATATATAATATATATAATATATATAATATATATAATATATATAATATATATAATATATATAATATATATAATATATATAATATATATAATATATATATTCTGCCCATTTAATTTACTTGGGTAGTTTAATTTTACACTCTTGCACTGTATCTTCAAATCTGCCTTCATGTGATGAACTGGTTGTTCTGTTCTCTTAGAAACTTGCATCCTTTCCTTCATTCTAAATACAACTTGAAAAGTATAGCTCCGTTTTACAAATTTTTCTATTATTTATGAAAATATACTAATTTCTACAGCAATGGATTATTCATGAGTAAACTTTTCTTCAAATTTATTTTTGTAATTGTCTTTAAAATCAGGAAGAATACCTAAGGAATGGTTTAGGGTAGTTAGCAACCCACTTGAAAAAATAGTTTTCTTCTGCTTTATGCAGTTAAATCATTTATTGTTAATGACATATAGTAGTTCAATGAGTTGTATATAAAAAACTTCAAAACATGAGAAGTAAATACATGATTTTGAGAAATGATTTCCCAACATAATTCAAATAGCCAATAAACAATAAGAAAAAAGAAATGAATACATGAAAATATATTTAAGATATTCAATTATTTAATCTTCTTCTGAATAAAATTACACGCAATTTACTCATAATAAGAAAGACATAGATATTAATTTATTAATTTTTTCAACCACTATTTTAAAACAGATTTGTAAAACTTGTTGCTATTTAAGAAAGTAAGTGATCTCTCTCTCTTTAGATAGATAGATAGATAGATGGATGATAGATATGCCAAGTTATGTATCATATATGTATGTTCACATTTATTTCCAAATTCAAAATTATTACCCCAAATTGATAAAAAGATGAGATATAAACAGCTAGTCATCAAAAATGAAAAAGAATCAAATTACCAGTTGACATATACTCAATAATTCATTTTTATTATCTTTCAAATAGCGTTGAAAATTTGGGCTCACCTCTTTGCATTAGGTATTATTCTGGTCATATATATAACTACAGCCTGATAAAATTATCCACTTGGTTTAGCACAATTCCTTTTAATTGCTTGTTAATGTGGCATAATTATAACTAGCCTTTCTTTCCTTACCAATAAGGCACTAGTTTAAACAGTGCATCCTGTAGTCATCACATGCAAATAGGTATGTGGCACATGTGACATAGTTTGGATCTAGGATGCCTCACAAAAGCTTATGCTCTAAAGACTTGGTTCCATCATAAAGTATTGTTGAGAGGTGATGGAAGCTGGAGAGAACTGGTAGAAATAGGTCACTGCTGACATAATGGACCCTGACACATCCCCCCACTTCCAATCCACCATGAGGTTAGTGGCTTTGCTCCACTATACATGCCCTTCCATGGTGCTCTGCATCACCATACACCCAGAAAAAATTAGCCAAATGAGAATGTGTTAAAATCTCCAAAACCATAAGATAAAATATTTCTTTCTTTAAGTTGACTCTCTCAAGTATTTTGTCACAGTGACAGAAAGTTACAACACAGTATGAAGAGCTATAGAAAATTTGTATGCTTTTACTGAAATCAATAATACAGGGTTTTTTTTTGTTTGTATCTATTCTCTAGAAATTCTTATATATGTTGCAGAAGGAATACAAAATGATAGTTTTGTAAGCATCATTTATAGCATTTGGCAAACCAATTCAGAGAAAATAAAATTTATGGCAGATACATACAGTTGATGGTCTAGTAGCCATTTGTTCACCTCTTTCCTGGTAGTAAAAATTTTACTTTCCCCCCAGGTATTGTGTTTCATAAGCTCCTTCTGAGCCATGGAAGAGGAACAGAGTGGGTGACATAAATGTCATGCAGTCTACTCTTTCTTTAAGTGTGGGAATGTAATACCACTATAGGTAATTGATCTGGGAAAATTTGTTGAAAGTATTATAAGAAAATAACATTTGATATAAATACTCATTATTTATGACTGTCCCTTTTCTATTAGTGAATGTGAAACACATGACGCATTGTCAGGTACTCACAATGCCACTCTGAAGGTGGCTATAAACATATCAGGAAAATAACTTAAGTAGTTGAATATTTTATATTGCTGTGGTTTTCACTTTCCCAAAAATGTACACCCTCATGTCATGTGAGTTAATATTCATTTTATTGTTTGTATTAGCTACATTGAAAAGAATAAAACTGACATACCACTATAAATCTGTGGAAAAAAACCAAACAATCGTTTACTACTATGAAACTTTTTGCTTCTCTTAAAATACTGAGAATGATACTAAGGAATATTATTTTGATATGGGAAGATAAATCTAGGGATGATGATTAAATATGCACACTTATGCATAGCGTATTTAACAATTGTCTATGCTTATTAATGTCTACACACTTAAGAAATGCACTTTGTCTGCATGCAGGCAAGTGATATATATTTGAGAGTACAAACAAACCTTTGCAGACACATGCACTAAATGAAAAACCATGATAAGGCTAGACAGGGTCACAAGGACTAGGATGTAGATTTCCTCAATGTTTTCTATATAGTAATGTGTAACTTAAAAATATTTATTTTGTATACTGAATATGTGCCATTTTAACATGCATTTCATCATTAAACATTAATATATAAATTTAATCAATAAAATATAAATGTAATTCATTATGAAATTAATAAAGCTAATTGTACAAATGTAGAATAATGCTATATAAATTTGCTATATAAAATTGAATATATTGTTTAAGAATTATAAGAAAGCAAACACTTAGCTAGATTATTACTTCTCTTAGATGGCAGTAGATTGCACACTATCAAATGCTAAAAGTAAAGAACAGGATAAGAAAAGAAACTGCTCCATAGGCCATGTGGAGAGGTTGTTGATCTCATTCATAGAGTTTTACATATTTCGTGTCTGAGTTGTCAAGAAAGAGAAGGTTCGCTTGCCTCCCAGGGATCCATCAAACACTGTCAGTCATTAGTCTCTTACTTCGTATTCTAACTTTAAATGCCCTGGGCTATATTTATCCTTTATAGTTGAAAAGTTCAGGGTTAGCGTAAGAAGGAAGTGAGTACTATAATGATTTAGGTACCATTTAATGTACTAAAGCAGTAATTTACCAAATGGTACCCTGGAGTTTTAATACATTTTCTAGAAGTGCCTAAATTAATCCCATGGCATAGCAATAAACTGTGAAATACTATTTTTGCTTCCATAAATTATGGAGAGAGTGAATTTTTGTTAACAATTTCAGTAAAAGAATCTACATTTTATCATTGATGTACATTTTTAAACACTGTTAATGTTTTCATAGGACTTTGTTGGTTCATTTTTCAAGCTACTAAGTTGATATTATTTAAGTTATGGGAGAAAATGAATCATTACCAGCCTCATGTTCATGATATTACTTTATAGCTAAATTCAATCCTGACAGTTCAAATAATAAGCCTATTTTAAGATGGCCTAATAGAATATGAATTGTGCTATAACTTGTTTCTGAAAATTGCAAATTGATTGATTGGAATATGGATGTTACAAATGGTATGAATTGTGTTAGGCTAAATCATAAATTTTAGTTAGGGTAAAAAATACAAACAAAGTATGAATTTGTAATAAAAGTGGTGGATATAATTACAAATATGTTGTATCTAATGATTAAATTAGTAGATATAATTACAGATTTAAATTAATACAATCATAATATTGAATGAATTAATAATATAATTGGTAATATGAAGATGCTCTTTTACTTTAATAAAATTTCAGAGTTTTCTGTGCATCATAATTGTTCCAACTGTCCTTTTTAAAAAAGTGAATTATGGACACTAAAGTAACAGTACCTTGCAATGTTAACTTATAAAGTAGTTTCAATTCTTATGGTTAACTTCTTACTAAATTTAATTCAGTTTTTTTCTATACTATCCCTCCATCACAGTTAATATCAACTTTCTATCATTCTATATAATTCTGACATTGTGAGTACTCGACAGCTCCCAAATTTGTTAAATTAGTTCAACATCTTTCTCACCTTTATGTGCCATATATGTATACTGATATGTATTTTATTTCTAGTATCTCTACCTCTGTATTTTTTCTTTAAATTTACTTTCTGGGCCTCTTGTTTTGACATGCATATTTAAAGAAATCCTAACATTCGACTCACAATTTTTGATGATCTTCAGAATATTTCATTGCTGGTTCACATTTCCATTTATTTCACTTGCCATCATTTATACATACAAAGCATATGATTGAGGAACTTCAGTTTGCTGCAAAGTGAGCAGAACTCAATACATGGAAAAGTAAGCCAGTCATTTGCAATCTAATTACAAGACCAAAGAAACACACTATTACTTAGAGTAAGCTGGTACGATATGATAAACAGTAGTAACGTGTTTGTGCTGAGTAATTTCTTTTCCTTTTTTTTTTGTAATACTAGAGATTGAACTCAAGGCTTTTGTATTGAGCTACAACCCTAGATGACTATAATTATTTATTTACTTGCATGTGTGTGCATGTGTGTGTGCGTGCGCACGCCTGCGTGCCTGTGTGTGTGTCTAAGTGTACGTTATTAGACAGTGTCAGTAAATCGTTAAGCTGCCCAGGCTGGGATCATACTTGAGATCCTCCTGTCTACACTCCAGGAAGGCTGAAATTACAGGTCTGTGCTGCACTCCATTCTAATGAACATTTAAGAGGAATATAGTCTGAATTAAAATGCATTATAATTGTGAAATGCGCAGTGGATTTCAAGTGCTGATGATACAAAAAATTAAAATGTGTAAAATTAACACTTTCTGAATTACGTCCAGTCTCAAATTTAAAGTACATATGTGATGCATGGCTTCTATTCCACATCTCTGTTCTCAACCTTAATAGTTATTTCATTATATTCCAATCTGTACAACAATGGTTCATATGTAATTTTTTACACTATGTTTATTTTGCAACATTATCAATTGTGCTTGGCAGTTAGTAGATTCTGAAGAAATGTTAATCAAATTCATTTTTTAATAAATAAACTGCTTATTTCACATGCAAGTGATGTGGGGATCTTATAAAATGTTATAAATAATTTATTTTTCTAGTTTAGGAGAATTTTTGCAATCTGTGTGTCTATTATTTCTAGATATGTCTATGTTTTCATTTTATGTAGACAATAGTCACAATGTTTTCTCTAATACTGGAGAAACTCTGATACCAAAGTAATTTCAATTCCATACATTGTATAATTATGTGTTAAATATCTGCTGTGTCAGCTTCTATTTTAAGTGGTAAAAATAGGATGGAAAAATGTAAGAAAACAACCCTGTTTCCAAGTATTAAATTTGAGATATAGCGTACAGAAACAAGCAAGAAAAAAAATAATTTAACTCAGAAATGCATCAACAATAAATTTAAAATTAGCTTTAGGTTATATGATGAAGGAAGATACCTGTGATAAACTGAAATTTAAACTGAGAAATCTGAAAAGGAGCAGCCATACAATGACATGATTAAAGTTCCTAGCTGAAAGATGAAGGTGAAGGGGACCTGAATCCTTAATGGGGCTGGCGTGAATGAGGAATACCATAGGAACACAACTGGAGTAGCATTAGTGAGTATGAGTAAAATAGTGAACGAGATCAAATAAATGGGCCATCACAGGTCAAGAACAGCTTATGCCCTATGTCAGCTCTTTGAATATACTTTGTAAGGGTGATTTAATATTGTTCAAGTATTTTAGACCTTTGAATACAAAACATTTAAAATGTATTACCCTGTTGCATAAAGAATAAATTTTAGCAGCCCTAGTTTGTTAAAATCAAGGAGATCATTTTAGCAGATTCTTTCAGTAAAACAAAAGGAGAAGTTGATGGTTGAAAAAATATTTTCAGTGAAGATGAAATTCAGAGATTATAAGTTTTTATACAATCTAAACCTTTGCCCTAAATTTTGGATCTGCTGTGCATTAACCAAAGACACCTGTTTTCATTGAATATGTATATATATATATATATATATATATATATATATATATATATATATATATATATATACTGTTCCAAGGTAGATTTATATTAAATTATATTTTTTCTATGCATTTTAGTAACCTTAGACAAGTAGCATAAATCTCAGAGAAGTATGAAGAAGGAACTACTAAGATTGATAAATTATTTTCTTAGCATCAAATTGTTGATGCTAAGCATCAAATTATTTTCTTAGCATCAAATTATTGGGATAGAATTCCTCATTTTGAAACTATAGCACCACTCTATGCATAACATTACCTCTCATTTGCTAAGGAACCTATCAGATGAACAAATTTAAATTTAATTATGGCTTGTGTACAGGTGCCTTCCCCCATCCTCATGCAGTCATTGGTGGGGCTTTTTCAGAGGTGACTGCATCTAGAGTGTGTGATGCTGGAATTGATTCATGGTGCACTGCTAGGATAAAGGGCACTAGGATTCAGGGTGTGAGTGTCACTCATCCTATTTTGCCTGGATAAGACATAAGGGGTAGAAAGAGCTATGGATGTCCCTTATTGCTTTGCTACCTGCACCCTTCCATGAACTGTTTTTCCTCTCCAATGCCTGCTTGCCACGCCACCTCTCTTGGAGCCAGCCAATCACAGACTGAAATCTCTACAAACTGAGCTAAATGTACCTTTCCTCCTTTATTTGGGTGTTATTTTGTCTCAGCCAGAAGAACAATAACTAAGACACTGCTATACAGGTTTATAATTAATAATGAATTATAGATGCAGAAATGCACATTCACACATTATGTGCATAACTTGTAGAATAAACAAAAAGTGCGATCTAAGTCATTCTCATCTGAATTCTGCCATCCCCCTATATGTGTCATTCATGGCTTGCTGTTTTTACAGGATTCCAGTGGCATTCAGTTCCCACAGTTCAAGGAGATCACTAACCTTAGTCCCCTTCAGTTTTCAAGCTCTTCCTCAAAACAATTCAAGTTTCACTACTTCCCCTTCCTTTATCCTTGTGCAGGATCCTCAGAGGTTGGATCCTTCATCTCTGCTCTGAATTCAACCTGCATAATAATACATTCCTGAAGCTAATAAATTTCTTTGAATTTGTTTTCCCCACACAAATAAAATACCCTCTTTTGCCTTTCTCACCTAATTATATGTCTTCTCCATGAAATCTTAATATTTTACGAACATATCTATATCATATATTACTAAACTTTGTGGTAACTTATTGCATAAATGTGTCTCTGCTGGGCTGCTAGGTCCTTAAACAACTCTATGCCTTAGTTGTCTGCATAATGTCAGTGTTTGGAGCTTTACTGTGCCTGCACCCACGTGTGTGTGTGTGTGTGTGTATGTGTATGTGTGTGTTTGTGTATGTGTGTGTTTGTGTGTGTGTGTTTGTACAATATTGAATGATTAAGTGGACCATGATATAGTCAAGAAATATTACATACATTTAATAATGACAATAGAATTGGACATAATAAGACTAGCTCAATAATAATTTATTTTATAAACATTGTATCATACAGAAGTTAACTACACTGCACTCACTTTAGGCCTATTTCCATTTTGATCTTCCTTGTGGAGATAAAAATAACTTTTCATCAAACTTAAAAAACATAATTAAATCACTCTGAGGAGCTATCACCTCAGAAATTTTTGAAATCATTGTGTAAGCCTTATTAATGAAAAGATAAGTAACATAATATTTGAAGTTTCAAATATTTAGTAAAATAAATTGTTTTTGCCATTAAGATCACAGGCTCTATATGTGTTTATTTCTAATCAGCTTTATTTTAATTAAGTTTATCTGAAGGCTATCTTCTTATTCTTAATAGTATATTGAATCTTTCATCTGCCATCTGATCTCTTACCATAGGAAATATATCTGCTTGCTCACCTATTAATTTAATATTAAACTTCTGTCAAAACAGGAAATTTTAACACTAATTGCTAGAGATTTGAAAGTTAAGAAGGAATGGTAAAATATAGTTTGAGGTCAAATTCTTAAAATGAAGACTTTTTAGTGACCTTCTATTGATATTATATTGTAATTCCTCTCTGTCCTCAAGCTATGAATAAATTTCAAATTTTAAAGTTATTAAGTTTAATTAAGCAATGGATTTAGGTAGTCTCATGTTTCACTAGTTTTATGGCACAGAAGTTTTATAGTCACTGTCATCTACCAATAAACTTTTTCAGCAACTCATTTCTAAAATAAACTCACGATGGAATATTTTCTTGCTAAATTCTCCTGTCAAGTTTGAAAGGTCAGTTCAAAGAGTTATAGCTGGCAAATGGGAGCACAATTTCTTATATAAATTATGACAGTTTATTGGAAATGTGGTTTTAAATACAATAAAATTTAATGTATAAAGACCTTATCTAATATCATATGGCTTTGTGCTGCCATGAAATAATTATCATAGGATACATTGTTCTTTATTTTTCTAATTTTTAGTCTTTGAACAAGCATTGCATGTACATTTTATTCACTAGCTTAGAAATAAAGTTCATAAGAACAACAGTGGAAATTTGGACTGTACAAAGAAAGAATACAACAAATAATGTTGCAAACAGTGAATGAAAAATTAAATGCCATACAGAGGGCTCAGTCTACTGCACTATACATTAAATCTCTGAGTTGCTAAAAGAGATAAAAAATTTATCCATTTTCACATACTAACAAGATCTAGCAGTTCTTTAATTTCTCACATGTGCCCATTTATGTCTACAAGCTAACATATGCCAAATTATCATTGTGATTGTATATTTTTAAATTTACAGTTGAGACAAATAGTATATTAGAGAATCTGTACCTAGTAATTATGTTTTGTACCTTAAGCCACAAACTTCAATTTACAGATAAAGCCAGAAAATATTTTAAATTTCTCTCTAATATCTAAAATATTGAATAAAATAAAGTAGAGAAACAAGCATAAAATAATTCCAATCATTTTAGAGTAGTTGAAACTTGGAAAAACATTTAACAAAGACATTCACTATAAACTTTAAGAACTGCTTCAGAAAGTGACAAAAAAAATGGTGGAAGAACTATGTTTAAAGGAAAAGAGAGAGTTTAAGGGGGATTAATGTTAATATGTCTTTTACAGTAATAGTTTTGCAAATTTGAATGTATATCTTTATATATATATATATATATATATATATATATATATACTCAAATTAGCAAACAATTTGAGGCATTCTCAGGTAACAATAAAATGAATTTTGTTTTTTAATTATATTCATTGAATATTTATTTTCAATTATATTCCTATGTAGAGATGTTAAATGCAGAACCAAAACACAATTTTCAAAATTGTTGATTTTATGAATAAGACAAGTTATTGTCACTAAACAAAAATATCAAAATCTTAATCACTCAAAGCAAATGCTTTCAAATGCAGTTTTGAGTAATAAATCCAAACAGGATCAAATTATACTTTTAATAAGACAATAATAAAACATTATTAATTTTTTTGCTAAAAGTGTCACTTTTCTTTTATCTTTGTCAGTAAATATTACCACATATTTTAAATAGCTACTGAATATTTCATTATACTTAAATGTCATTCTAGAGAGCATGTTTTACTGATCAGTATAAAACACATTTTAGACTGAGAAAACTCCACATTCTTTTAAATGACCTTACAGCTTATAACCTTTTGATATTTTTGATTGCTAGTCTATTATACAGTTTTGCAAACTTTAGTAAAAAAGCCGAGCAATGCGTAGTCTTCCTTTGATGGTGAAGATACATGATTTACTATACTACTTTGATCACCTTTAATTTAAATTTCAAAATTATAACAAGATTTTTATAAGGGAAATTTTCTCTCCTTTACGCTTTCTTTTCACTGCAGGCAAAGGTACAATACACAAAAACACACACAAGCCAACATTTGCCAAATATGTCCTATTATTTTATTCATCTTCAGACTGTTAGTATTTGTCTGTGTGTGTATTTTACCAGGAGTCACTAGAGCAATTATATGGAGAATCCATAATTTCCTTGCATTCACTTTTCTTCATCTGTTCTATTAATGAAACAGTTCATGGCTATGATGGTGTAGAATTAATATGCAAAGACACAATACATTTACTAAACTTCAGGATAATATTGTCAACTCATTGACCTATAAGCAATGTAGTCACTATCATCCTCATGTTAAAGACTACTTTTCTATTTCTCTTTACCCCTTGGTTTCAAGTAGAGCACCAGCAATTTCTAATGCAGGGAAAACAGTCGAACACAAAGCAATTTATTTGGGACTACTAGTTACTGATCTTGGGCTACTTGAACTGCCTCTGAAATGTTACATCTCATATGCTCTAGCCAAGGCCACATACTTTTTTTTCTTTTTTTTCCTTTTTATAGAAACAAGACATTTGGTTAGAAAAAAGATTAATTTTTAGAATACAACAATGTGTGATTACAAAAATCTTCACTACTATTACTAATTTTGACTTTGCACTTGGGGATAGTGTAGTTTTTGCTTTGAATTGATAATTTGGTTGATTTTGGCTTTAAAGTCTCTGATTATGGTGAGGAATAGAATATAAACATGTCATATTTAAATAAATTTAGAATATTTGAGGTAATTGAAACTCTCTTTGAGTACACAGTTGACAGATTTTCAAGTGTGCAGTAGTCTGTATTTACCAGAAAATTTACTCTCATAAAATAATCACTTACAATAACTATAAAGAGCAAGCCAGAGATTTAGCTCAGTGACATAAGTGTCTGCCTGGCAAGCACTAGGTCATGAGTTTGATCCCTGGTACAAAAAAAAAGTAGCTATAAAGAGCAAATATTGCTTCACCCCCAGGAAGTCTCCCAGAAAGCAGCATCTCAGGCTGTCTCTTTGGGACCCGAAACTCTTGGACC
>PVJX010049677.1:0-10966 GCA_004027295.1 Dolichotis patagonum
ATTTTGCTAGCTATCATTGCAAACCCTTTCTTGTACAATACCTTTTTAAACAAACTCTCATGGGCTGGGGATTTAGCTCAGTGGCTTAAGTGCCTGCCTGGCAAGCATGAGGTCGTGAGTTTGATCCCCGGTACAAAAAACAAAACCAAAAAAAAACTTCTCACAACACCCTTTAGTGCATGCACTGTTTCCTCCTTTTCCTAAACGTGGAAAGCAAAACTGGCATAGAGAAAGGCTATCTTCCTTTTACTTCTTCTTTTTTTTTAATAGGTACCGAGGGTAGAACTCTCAACCCCTTGCTTGCAAGGCAGGAACTTACACTGCTGAGCTAAATCCCCAGCCCTGAGAAAAGCTATCTTGTCCCAAATCTTTATAGCTCAGAGGGCCACACTTTAATGCACGTGTAGCCTGTTTTACCACGTTTTTTACCCCTTTTCCCCTTCATAGAAAAATGAATCTTTTTTTCTTTACCTGAATTTGGGCTGCTGGAGACCGTGGACGTCAGCATTAGTGGCAGCAACAGAAGGAGGAAGGAGATATTAACCTTCATGGTGGTTGTCGGTGCTGCTTTGAGAAGTTGCTTGAAGAGGATGTGGGGTGTTCCCGGGCAGCAGCTCCTGATGTTTGGGAATGACTCAGACGCGGTAGCTGGCTTGGTGGTCTGTGCTTTAATCCTAGCTGGGCGTTCTCCTGAGAGGGCCAGAACAGGTAAGATGACGCTGACTTTGTTATTAGGTAACAGACTGGACCAGGTGCTTTACGGGAATCTGGGAGGTGACACTGGTCAAACAAAAGAAACACAGCATGCTTAAGAACCTAAGAACCTAAGACATGACTGATAAGCTGGCAGCAGTACTCGCTCCCTCCCGCCCTCCTTCTTTGCCTTCTCACGCCCCGATGTGTTACGATTTCTCCTTCAAGACGTTTTTTCTAGTTTGAATTTCCTGGTACCTTTCAGTGACCGTTTCTAGCAAGGAAGTGGCTACTAAGGCTTGATAGAAGAGAGTGACATGTCTGTTTCCCCTCTCTCCTTTCCTCTTCTATCCTTGGCAAAAGATGGTGATAGCAATGCTACTGCTTAGAAAGTGGCCCTGTCTGCACCCCGGTTAAGGGTTCTATCAATTCTGCAGCCACATTAGGTAGATGCAGGGCGGGACGAAGAAAGAGCAATTCTCCCTTGTTCAAAGCACTGCTCCTGGGCCAGTGGTAAAACCAAGCATCCTTGTTGTTCATTGGGAAGATGGCGATGGCTTTAAAGTGTGTGGGCAGTTGGGGCTTCTGGCTCCACCTTGGTTGGAAACATCCCCAGGCAAAAGAAGAAAATAATAATACTTTAGTAAATCCTAAGGGCTCTTGTGTCAGTCAGCTTCCCATAGCTGCAGCAAAACACCTGAGATTGTCAGCTCGTAAGAGGAAAGGTTTATTTTGGTTGATGGTTTTGGTCCCTGGTCAGCTGATACCTGATGCTTTTGGACCTGTGGTGAGGTAGGGCATTGTGGTGGATACACATGACAAGGGGACTGTTTGCCTTACCGGAGCCAAGAAGCAGAGATAGGAAGGGGCTGGGATCTCAGTGTGGTGTATTGAAAACCAGTGGTCAACTTAAACCCTAGCTGAACTGAATCAGCATGGTGCCCAGTGTAGACAGCCCACCTGAGGACTGTTGCCAGCATAAAAAGGAGACCTGGAGAGGAAGATTAGTGTTGTGGGTTCTCCTAAGTGTTGTTTGGAGCTGTTGGTTCTCCTGGAGGAGCTTGTTGTGCTGATTTCCCTAATATGAACTCAGCTGCTAATCATCAGAGCAGCTTGTGATCTTGTCACTGAGAATGGCTGCGATTCACTTTGGGGGAGCCCTAGCCCTTACTTTGAGCATTGCTTCTTGGCTCCAGTGCAGAACCCTCAATCTACTGGCACAGCTCCTTCATCCTGCTGGCACAGGCCTTCTGGCTTGTACCGCTAACTTCGGGCCTTCCAAGCGCAGATCTATGAACTAGACTTGCACGAGTCATTGTTGTAAGTTCTATGCTTCCAGCTGGACTCATGGCATATGAGCCTTTTGGTGACATTCAACAGTTATGGGACATGAGCACTTAAAAACTTGGTGTCTATCCTGGAGACTTTAGGAATGTGCCAAAGAAAGGGGAGAGGCTGAGTTTGAGTGCTGGGTGACGTTATGAAGGCTGAAGAGATAGGTACCAAAGGAGTCCTTTCTGAAAGCCTCTGGGCATGCATGAGAAAAGATTAGGTATAGGGGGCCGGGGATTTAGCTCAGCGGCATAAGTGCCTGCCTTGCAAGCATGCGGTCATGAGTTCGGTCCCCAGTACCGATTTTAAAGAAAAAAAAAGATTAGGTAAGATTTTGTTTCCCTAATAGCAGGGAAAAGATGAAGTACTGATCAACCCTTCCTAAATTTTTGTTAGGTTATTCCTACCCTCTCAGCTTTCAAACTATCCTGGCCCCTTGCCACATTGGAGAATTGTGCCAAGAGATAGAAACTGTTCTCAAGTTGAAGTTGTACACTTGGCCTGGGTTTGGTTTAGCTTCTTTCTGGAAAATTCTTAAAATTCTCTCTATTCTCAGGTTGCTTAAGCCTAACCAGGGAGATGGCAGTCACATCAGAAATCCTACAAGGAGAGGTGGAGCCAGCATTCAGAGGTAGCAGAAGTTCGCTGAGGACTGCGAGGGATCTCTGGGGCAGGTGGTGGTTGAGCTCAGTCTCCCAGGTGTGGTAGAATCTGGCTTGGTGCAGGGCAGAGAAGAAAGGCAGCACAGAGGAGTGTGTGATAAGCCAGAGCTAACTGGATATTGGAGGGCAGGGCCTGTTGATTGCTGAGTTTTGTATTCTCAGGACAAATGTAGGGTCTGGTACTAGAGAGTACTCTGCAAATATTTACTGAATTGACTGATAGTTTTGTAGCCCTGTAACTAGGCCTATTTGGCAGGCAGTGTGTGGAAGTACAGCTTGTTAGAAGCGGGAAACTTTATGGGTAAATGGTTACGTGTGCTCCGGGCGGGAAGGCTGTACTTTCCTCAAGTTGTCTATTAGTCCATGCTGAGCATTTCCTCTGGGCAGCCTCATCTGTTTACTTCTGCTCCCCTAGGGAACTGGCAGGAAGTGTTTCGCTCTGGGTTTCTCCTCTGTGGACTTGGGTGTGGCTGTATCACAGGAGGCGGCTTTGGGTTTTTCAGGTTCTTTGATGTACGACACCATTACGACAAGTGGACTTTTCTTTGGTTAATATCGACAACTTCTCCTAGCCTGTGTCGGAAACATCTGTGTCAAGAGTCTCTCTGACTTGCAAAAGGCCTCCCGCAGAGAGGGGAAAGGGGACATAGGGAGAAAACACACTCTCCCGTGGTTATTTGCTCTCTGCATTCTCCAGTGTGCTTGGCAGACAGTCAAAAATACTTGCTAACCTCTTCCAAGCTTCGGTTTGCTCTGATCACCGTCCTTTCTTCATGCATAAATTCACAGAACACTCGATTGCCCGGTGTGTGCCTGGTATTTGCTGGATGGTGGGTGCCACAAAGAATGAGGCTAGGTGCTGCCTCTGAGGCATTGTCACACCTGTCCCCCTTTGTAGAGGTGGAAGTTAAGGTTCTGGGAGGGTTTATGATTAGGTCTGTGTTATCAGTCATGGAGCCTCAAAGTCACAGGAGTCAGATGCAAGCTCCTGGCTGCGTTTTCTGTCTGTGTGACGCTATCTGGCTACTGCATATGCAAATGTGCCGAGGCCTTGTAGGCGAGAGAGAGCACACATTCAAATGACGTGGGATCCCATGGCCGCCCGAATCAGCCAGAAGGAAATGCCCAATTCAGCTGTGACTGCCAAGGGTACCATCTAGGACATGTACATTCTCTTCTATCATTTTGGGCTTGGTATGAGGAAAATTGAGCCAAAGGAACCAAGAGTGGAAGATTTTTCAGAGGCGATGGATGAGATCCCCCCACCGCAAATCAGTGTTGACATTTATCACAGTATTTTCTCACTCTGCTATAGTGGTCTAACTTTTTTTTTTGACAGAGTCTGCTGTGTTCTTCAGGCTGTCCTTAAACTCATTATGTTGTCCAGGCTGGCCTTGAACTTGCAGTGATCTTCCTGTCTCAGCCTCTTGAGTGCTGGGATTATAGGCATACACCATCATACCTGACTAGCGTTCTAGCTCTGAGCTGGGTTTCCTCCAACCCTGTAGCTCTGAGTGTGTGTCTGTGTATGTGTGGCCAGATCCTATTTGTCTTTGTTGCTCTGGTGTACAGCTCCTAACATATTAAATATCCCTTCTTCCTTCCTTTCTTTTTAAAATTTAGACAGGGTCTTCCAGTGTAGCCTAGGCTGGTCGAGAATTCACAGTCTTTCTGCTTCAACCTCCCTACTGCTGAGATTACAGGTGTGTGCCACTGTGCCTGGCTCTGATAAATATTTCTTAAAAAATAAAATGGGATTCAAAACAAAACAAAACAAAAGAAAACAACACAACACACTTCCACAGGCATGGGATGACTGAGCGGCAGCACAGGTAGGAAAAAGCGATATTCCCAAATCAGCAGATGTGGTATTCGGATTTCCAGATGGGGGCATAGGGCCAGTGTGGGGAGATGGGCAGTCCTGTGGCTCTGCAGCTGTGGTTGGAACACTCCTAGAATTCTGAGTTTCCTGGGGCGTTGCTGCACCTCACGTGCAGGAAAGTGAAGGGAGAATGTGTGGCTTCAGATTCTGTCATTTGGAAGATGCACGAGGGGAAGTGAGGGGGGTGGGGTGGCGCATGATGGTGGTTATAAGTATTTGAAAAGCTGTATACAAAAGCATTAGACTTATTTTGGCACCTATAGGGAGTAGGGGAAGGGTTACCGAGTATGTGTCAGACAGTTTGGCTCAGGATACAAAAAAACTGCCACAGTAAAGCAAGTTTCCTCGGACAACTGCATGTTTACTGATAGGGTTCAGTTAGGGGCTGTCTGAAAACAGTCGTCACAGGGTAACCAGCATGGGCCGGGAGAAGCAGCAGCCAGCCCTGCCCGCGTGTGTCCACCAGCCGCTGGGCAAGCCTACTTGGGTATAGCCGTGCAGGTCTGGAAAGCCAGCCCTGTACCCCACCACCTCCCCAGGAATCTGGATTCAGAGAGACCTAGGTGCTGACATTTCCCCCTACACCATGAAGAGGCAGCAACACAGAAAATGCCTGGGAACTGGCTTGTCTGGAAGAAGCCAGGAAAATTCAAGACGAAACAACAACAGGCAAGCTCTGGCCTCCAGCCCACACAGAACAAGTCCAGGAGACACAGACATGGAAGAAATCAGAAGCTACACACTTGAAATTTCTAGAATGATGGCAACTGAAGTAAAGAAACAACTTCATGGAGCTGTAAAAGAAATCAGGTCAGAAATAATACCTCAGGTAAAAGAAGAAATGACAAACATAATGAAAGGGTTGCTGAGCATATCTAACGAAGACATAGATAGAAAAAAGAGGTGCATAGGAAAACAAGGGAAACCCTGAATGAACAATATAGGGAAGAACTGGAATACATGAAACAGATTCAAAGAGATATCCAGGAAGTTAAAAACTCCACTGAAAGCTGGTAAAACTGCTTGAAAGAAACTGAAGATAACTTTCAGACCTTGAAGACAGGATGGCAGCTAGCGATTGTGAAAGGAAAGCTCTCTTAAAAATAATAAGGAACAGGGGCTGGGGATTTAGCTCAGTGGCATAAGCACCTGCCTTGCAAGCGCGCGGTCATGAGTTCGATCCTCAATACTGATAAAAAAAAAAGAAATCTAAGAAAAATAATAAGGAACGAGAAACATTTCAATGGCTGCAAGACAATACAAAGAAAAATAACTTAAGGTTGACAGATGTAAGCAAAAAAGCAGGCGTGAACACAAATGAGATAAAAAGACTACAGAAGTAATAGCAGAGAACTCACCAAGCATGGAACAAGACCAGACATACAAATAAGTGAGGTATATAAATTTCAACTAGCCATAACCAAAATAAATCTATACCCAGACATATAATAATCAAGATCCCAGAAGTTCAACACAAGAACAAAATATTAAAAGCTGTTAGAGAGCCAGGCATGGTGGTGCACACCTGTAATCCTAGG
This sequence comes from Dolichotis patagonum, assembly GCA_004027295.1. Taxonomy (NCBI): domain Eukaryota; kingdom Metazoa; phylum Chordata; class Mammalia; order Rodentia; family Caviidae; genus Dolichotis; species Dolichotis patagonum. The sequence continues at coordinate 6,108 of PVJX010049677.1, forward strand.
ACTTGGGAGGCTGAGGTAGGAAGATTTTTGCAAGTTCAAGACCAGCTACAAAGTGAACTCAAGTCCAGCCTAAACTGTATAGTGAGACCCTTTCTCAAAAAAGACCAAAAAAAAAAATCCAGCTGTTACAGAAAAGAAACAGATCACCTACATAGGAAAACCCTTCATAACCATAACAGACTTCTCAATACAGACCATCAAGTCAAGAAGACCTTGGAGTGACAGTATTTCAAATCCTGAAAGAAAACAACTCCCGACATAGATTTATATACCCTGAAAAACCACCTTTCAAAATTAATGGAGAAATAAGATACTTCCATGAAGGGTCAGGAATATTGCTCAGTGGCATAAGTAACTGCCTGACAAGTGCAAGGTCCTGAGTTTGATTCCTGGCACTCTCCCCCCCAAAAGAGATACTTCCATGACAAAGAACAACTGAAGGAATTCATGACCACCAAACCAACCCTACCAAGAGTATTGAAGAATATTCTGGAGAGAGATACAGATGACCATGGGTCCAGGAACAGCAGCAGAGAGAGGTCACCTAACAGGGAGGGCAATTGAACAGAGGGGAAAAGTAGGGAGCTGATGGCAGGAAAATAGCATGGCAGAGACAAACCAGGGCATATTGGTTGTAACCATTAGTGTAGAAGGCATCAACTCACTAACAAAAATAAACACAGGCAGAGTGGAGCAAGAAACAAGATCCGTCAATATTCTGTATACAAGAAACACATTTAACTCAAAAGGAAACTCATAGACTGAAAGTCAAAGGGGGAGAAAACAATGTTGCATATAACAGGAAACCAGAAAAAAGCAAGGGCAGCTTGCCTACCAACTGCAGAATGGATAAGGAAGATATGGCATTTCTATACCATGGAAAGCTACTCAGCTATAAAGAAGGATCCTCTCCAGGCTCTTGTAGTAAATGGGTGGAACTCACAATCATGCTCATGGGTGAAATGGCTTGAACTCACATGGGTGAACATTGTGTTTCTTCCTTAGTATAAAAAACTGAGTTAGTGGGATCCAAAATGTACAAAAGGTACTGTGAAAGTGAAAAGGGAGGGAATGTCTAAAAACGGAAGGTGGGCATTTAGCTCTGTGGCATAAGCACCTGCTCTGGCCCTGCGTGGTCGTGAGTTCGATCTCTGGTACAAAACAACAACAACAACAACAACAACAACACAACGGAAAAGACTAAAAAAGGAAGGTGGTAGCTGTTGTTAATTTCCTATCATCTTGTTTTGAAGTCCTGTATCATTTTCATTGTTTTGTTTTGTTAAGTTTTATTCTGTTTTGTTTTATTTGATTTTATCATGTCTGATATCATGGACAGCTATATCAAAAATAAAAAGAGTTGCGATAGCCATTGTTGATTTCCTGTCATCATGTTTTGAAGTCTTGTATTGCTTTCATTGTTTTGTTTTGATTCACCATATTCTCTTTTATTTTGTTTGGTTTATTCCTTTTAAAATAAAAAAATTAAAAATTAGCTGTCACAGTGATTTCTACTGTTTCAAAGGCAAGGCTTGGCGAGGAGCTCAGGTTTCCCACTGATAATGCGCTTCTTAGTGGGCAGTATAAGCGTCCCGTTGGAAGGTAACATTGTCCGACGGTGCATGCTGAGCTATCACTGTGCACGCTGTGCTTCTGCTTTGGATTTTACCCTCCTCCCGCTTCTCCTTTGGACTTCAACCTCTTCCCAGTCCTTTACTGTGAACCATAAAGGTTAAATGCATTTACTAATCGTGGTCACAAGATGGCAGCACTACCTTTCTGCTGTCACTCCTTTTTTTTTAAAAAAATTTTTTTTTTATTTTAAAGAGAATAAAGCAAAAGAGAACAGAACAAAGCAAATCAGAACAGAACAATGTAAACAACACAGCACTTCACAACAAGACAACCAGATATTAACAGTAGCTACCATAATGTATCTTTTCTTTGAAATAGTTGAGCATGGCTTCATACACAGTAATATCAAACATAACAAAATAGTATAAGACCATTTGAGAGAATGAAAGTATTACAGGGTATTCAAAACCAAATAACAGGAAATGAACAATCACTACTATAATATCTCATTTTCCATAAAAATTGTTTATACTATCACACATATTAAAATCTATTAACACACAACATGATAGAACCAATGGAAACAGAAGAACAAAAGCATGGTAGAACTTCAAAGCAAGATGATATTAAATAAGCAATGGCTGCCATAATGTCTTGTTTTCTTCAAAACAGCTGTTCATACCATCACACATAATAAAATCAAACAAAACAGAATAAAACCATTCCAATTGCTGAATGAAAACATTATAAGACTTCAAAGCAATATAATGGGGAACCATGATTACCATAAAATATTATGTACTCTTACCATTTCTTACACCAGAGAGACTTTATGGTATTTATACATGTGAATTTGATTTATTTCACTTATGAGTATGGTCTCAAGTTGCATCCATTTATTTATAAATATCTCAGTGTGATCATTCTTTATAGCTGAGTAGTACTCCATTGTATAAAAATGCCACAGTTTTTTTTTTTTATCAATTCCTCAGTTGATGGGCACTTAGGTTGTTTCCAAGATCTGGTTATTATAAATTGTGCTGCTATAAACATGGGTGTACATATATCACTGTGGTATGATGTTTTCAGTTCTGGGAATATGCCCAGAAGTGGAATAGCTGGGTCAAATGGGACTTCCAATCCCAGCTTTTTGAGGAACCTCCAGACTGACCTGCACAGTGGTTGCATCAGTCTGTACTCCCACCAACAGTGCAGAAGAGTTCCTTTTCCCCACAGCCTCTCCAGCATTTGTTGTTGGTAGTTTTCTTTATTCTGGCCATTCTTTCTGGAGTGAGATGGAATCTCAGTGTGGTTTTAATTTGCATTTCTCTAATGACTAATGATGCTGAACAGTTTTTCACGTATTTATTTGCCATTTGTATTTCTTTATCTGAGAACTGTGTATTCATTTCAGATGCCCATTTTTGGATTGGGTCTTTGAATTTCAGAGGTCTGATTTTTAAAAATTCTTTATATGTTCTAGACAGAAGTCTTTTGTGTAAGGGGCAGTTCACTAAGGTTTTTTTTCCCAATTTGAGGGTTTTCTTTTCACTATGCTAGAGATTTCTTTCGACATGCAAAAACTCTTTAATAAGATGTGATCCCAGTTACTGATTCTGGGAAGTCTTTCCTGTGCAGTTTGATTCTTGTTCATGAATTCTCTATCTACTCGTATGTCTTCAAGATTTTTATCTGCTTTGTCTTCCAACAGATTTAGTGTTTATGTTTTAATATTTAGATCATTGATCTATTTAGACTTTAGTTTAGTACATGGTGATAGGCTAGGTGGGTCTAGTTTTAGTTGGCATATGGAGAGCCAAATTTTCTTTTCTTTTTTTTTTATAATTTTATTTAAGGAGAAAAAAACAAAACAAAACAGAATAAAGGGTAGCGACAATACAGTATTCCAAGGAAAAAAGGAAAAGTACAACAACAATAAAACCTGAGAAATTATTACTTGACTAATTACATACTGACTTCTTGGAAATAGTTGTTCAAATTACTAAGTTAAAACATGTAAAGTAGACATTCAAACAGTGAGACTGTTAACAATTCTGCCCCACGATCTGACAAAAACAGCAATATGGTCATCCATCTTACCCACTCAAATATACATGTGATTATATCAAAAGGGTAGAATTGAACACAACAAAACAGAGCAAAGCGGATCACAAGAAAGCAATGTAAGACATAAATTTCAAAGCTAGACAATTGGAGATATTCACTCTCTGTCATATTGACTCTTGTTTTCTTCCAAATAGTTGTCCAGATTGTCACATCCAGGGAATTCACATGAAACAACCTAGTATGGAATCGATCTGAGCAGGACAAGGAGGGCATTACAGGTCTTCAAGACCAGACATTAGGGAAGCCATGAAAGGCTGTCAGAGTGTCTCTCATTCTCCTCAAAACAAGTTGTCCGTACCTTAATGTGTGTTGAACTTAAACAAGGCAAAGCAAGCTAAGATCACTTTGAACAAAAAGTGATAGTTTTGCTGGACTTCACATCATGACATTATGGAGTCAGCACTGGGTACTGTAATGTCTCTTTTTCTTCAAAGTAGTTGTTCATTTCAACATGTGTTATACAGTTGGTTCTCGTAAACTCTTTATAAGCTCTACACATGCGTGAGTCTCTACATGTATATCTATCCTTTCTGTATTAGCAGGAAAAACAAAACAAAGCAAGATAAAACAATTCCTAGAAAAGCATGAGGCAGAAAAGTCACATAAAAGCGTAATACAAGGTGATCTACAATGGTTACCATGGTGTCTCAGCAGTGTATAAGAACATTAATAAAAACAAAGCATTAGAGACATTATAAGACTTCAAAAGCAAGTAATAATCACACCAGAGTGGGTATCTTAGTGAATCTTGTCATCTCCAGTGTAGTTGCCTATACTCTTAGACTTGATGCTATCCATCACAACAGATATAAATAAAATCAGCCAATACAAAGTAGCAATCTAACAAACCAGATTCAAATAAGATCAGCCATAATAAGACAGTATAAGTTATAAAGGGCTTCAGATTAAGTTGATAGGAAAATTAGGGATGATTACCATAATATGTCCTCTTATTTTGGGGATAGCTGACCATGTCCTCAAGTCTAGCGTAACTAGACAAACTGGAACAGCACGTAATCCATCCAAGCAGAGTGGTGAGAATAATGTAAATTTTAAATCTTGTTACCCCATTAACAATATCCTCTGCCTCCCTTTTTTAGACAATTCCTCCCCTTTCACTCCCATGGGGTGCACTGCTTGTTTTGGGTCCCACTGCC
>PVJX010049678.1:0-10969 GCA_004027295.1 Dolichotis patagonum
TGCCCATCAACTGAGGAATGGATAAAAAAGTTGTGGCATTTTTATACAATGGAGTACTACTCAGCTATAAAGAATGATCACATCGAGATATTTATAAATAAATAGACACGACTTGAGACCATTCTCTTAAGTGAAATAAACCAAACTCACAAGGGTAAATACCATATAGTCTCCCTAATATGAGATTTGATAAGAGTATATAAGATTTTATGGTAAGCATGAGTTCCCATCTCATAGCTTTGAAGCCTTTCAATGTTTTCAATCATCAGTTGGAATGGTTTTATTCTGTTTTGTTTGATTATATCATGCGTGATGATATGAACAGCTGTTTTGAAGAAAACAAAACATGCAGCTATTGCTGATTTAATATCATCCTTCTTAGAAGTCCTACCATGCTTCTATTCTTCTCCTACCATTGGTTCTATCTATCACATTGTGTCTTATTGGGATTTGAATATGTGTGATAGTTTAAAAAAATTTTTCTATCAAAAATGAGATATTATAGTACCCATTGATCATTTTCTGTTATTCGGTTCAGAAAGTCCTGTAATTCTTTCACTCTTTGCATGGCTTTATACTATTTTGTTATGTTTGATATTATTGTATCTGAAACTATGCTCAACTATAGCAGAGTAAGAGATATTGTGATAGCTACTGTTGATGTCCGGTTTTCTTAATGTAAAGTACTGTGTTGCCTGTGTTGTCCTGTTCTGATCTGTTCTATACTGCCCTATTTTGTTTTATTCTCTTTAAAATAAAATTAAAAAAAAGAATATACAGTTCATTTTATTTAGCTGTAGCTGTGACTATTTTAATATGATGCTGAGTGAGGCTTGTTTAATTTACTTGGATTTTTTTGGGCTATACTTAAAAGTAAGATTTATGAGAAAGAGATATATATCTTAATTTTGAATCCTAAATTTTTCTATCTGCATTCTCTCTCTCATTTCCTGTTTATTTTTAAACTTTATCAAGGTTTATCCTTTGCTTAATTGTTCACCTCGAAGAACCAGTTCTCAGCCATATTAATTCTACTATATTTTCTAGTGTATTAATTTCTCCTTTATTATATTTACTCACTTCACTTTCTATAGTTTTATAGAAACTGTGTTCTATGCTGTGTTGAATTCTTTATTATTTTTGTTTACTAATAAAGACATTTAAGACTGACTACTTTCTTGAATATAGATTTGACTATGTTCTTTGAAATGTGCTATTTATTATTGTTGGAGCAATTTTCTGAATTGTCTCAATGTGTAGACTTTATTTCCAACTTGGCCCAAGACTTACTTTGTAAAAATTTTAAGATTTATGGTAGCATATGATCAATATAAATTCTATTTCTGAAAAAATGTGCAATTTTCTTTATAAAGCAATAGGTTATTGCTACAGATTTGTGTACCTATCTCGCAAAAAAAGTAGACTAATGTTGTCACTTATTCTTTAAAAAATCTATAGTAATTGTTTTATGTAGTTTGATACTTGTACATAAATAGTCTTGATGATTGTGTTTATTGATCTTCCTTTACCAGGCGGTTGCACTTTATGTGATGGAAGGATTCCTGAAGACTTTGCAAATATGAGACTGATTTTCTCACAACCATAAAGGCAATATGCATGGATGTGTGTGTGTGTGTGTGTGTGTGTGTGTGTGATGCTCTTGATGTGCATAAATATTCTGCCACAATACTGGTTTTTCTTGGCTGGTTACTTGTTTCTTCAGAATTAGTCTGTTCTGCTCCAAGGGGTGTAATATTATCATTATGGCTTTTTACTCTTACTGTTATGTGTTATATCTAATTTTTGTTTAAAAGATATTGATTGAAGAGTGCCATTTTAGAAATATTATTTGCATTATTATTTAACAAATACAAATTAATCTACATTCGGTTTTTTTTGCAAGATAGGTGCATGTATTTATAGCAGCAACCTCTTATTCTGTAAGCAAAAACACAAATAGTTTAAGTTACAACTTACTATTTACTCTAGCTGTATCTCTATTGTATACATGGTCAAATCATGAATGTCTACTAAAATTACCTGCAGGTGTTAAACAGCAGTATGAGTCTTAAGAACAAGGGATAGTGGTTATATGTGTTTTCTACTCACATGTTACCAGTCAGTCAACATTATCAACACCATCAACATCATTGTCACCATCACTGTCACAACAAATACTGCGTGATATTTTTATGTGCCACGTTGCACTCTGAAGTAATCTTAACACATTAATTCTTTTCATACTTGTGACACCATACGATGTAGTTCTTTTGGGGGAGGAGCCCTGGGGATTGAATCCAGGGTCTTTGCAATGAGCTACATTCCAGCCCTTTATTATTTTTATTTTGAAACTGGACCTCGGTTGCCCATGCTGGACTTGAACTTGCAATTCTCCTGCCTCAACCTTCCAGAGTACTGGGATTCAGTATAGTTCTTAGAATTTCACTTCATGGACAAAGAAAGCAAGACACAGACAGATAGAGTAATTTGTTCAAGGTCACACAGTTTAAAAATAGCAGAGCTAAAGTTTGAATAAAAGTAGTCTGATCCTAGGTTTCAAACATCTAATTACCAAGCTAAGCTCTCTCTTCATAGTTTGCAATTCACTTGGTTAGAAAGCACTCAAGTTTTGCTATGGTTTTCAAGTTTTAGAAAGGTGAATGCTTGTATTATTTCAAATTTTATTCATAAAGTAAAATTTTCCTTCTATGTTTATGTTCTATTATTTACTTAATTGAAAACCATACAAAATGTAACTATATTGTTTTGCTAAATAGCGTCCTAGAAAGTCCACATGAGTTTATATTTATATTGCAATTTTACTACTATTGTTTAAAATAAACCTAAGCCAACCAAAGGAAATGTAATATGGCTTATCATCTTAATTTTATCTTTCATTGAATTAAACATGACATTCCTGACCTTTAGTGGCTTATATAGGTTTTCTGCTTATATTAGTTTTTTAAAACTGGATTTTAATATTTTTCTCTCTGATTTATGAAAATTCTTTTATTTTAAAGATATCAACTAATTATTCAAATTTAAAGCAACTTGCCAAAATTGGGAGGGAAGTTGTGTTTCATATGATTTTAAAAATTGTATTTGTTGTGTTTTTTGTTTGCTTTTGTCTCTGAATTTTCTGTCTGAGTCTTTACTTGGTTAATAGAAGTTTTGCATTTTTATGTCATCAAGTCAGTTTCTGTTTCCTTTTATCATCTATTATGGGGAATTCCTCTTCCCTAAAGCTTCATAAGTATTTAATATGATTTGTTCTATTTTTATGGTATAATTTTGTTTTATTTAACTGTCTAATATAGCTGAGATTTATGTTTGTGAGTGGCAAGAGGAGAAATTCTGTACTGTAAATGAATCTTTACACTTCTGTCACAGTTATTAGGCTGTTGTGTTAACACATTATTAAAATGTCAATCTCTGATTTCTGAAGGATTTTTAATTAAATTAATATATGCAATAGATGTGTTTCTTGATGATTGGTTTTGTCTGACTAATTCCCTTTGTCTGTTCTCTTATAATGTCACACTGTGTACTGCAAGTTGAGATAGCTGTCCCCCTCATCTGCTTCCGTTAGGATTTTTCCTTGGTAGTCTCGCCTATTTATTTTTCCAGTATTATTTCAAAAGACATGATACAGAGGGGTTTAGAGCTGACATACTGACTTCAAACTCTGAACCAGCGCCTTTCAGCCCTAAAAGACCTTTCCTCTTTGGGGAAGTTGCTTAACCTCTCCATGGACCTCAGCTTCCTCTTCTGCACCATGGGAATAACAGTGGTACCTTCATTGCATGGTCATGAGGATTAATGGTGTTAGAACCCAGCAGATTAATACCTGGCAAAGAGTAAGTATTAAATAATATGGGGAAGTGAGGGAGGGGAGTGAAAAAAGACCAGAAGAAGAAGAAAGACGAGGAGGAGGAGGAGGAGGAGGAGGAGAAGAAGAAGAAGGAGAAGGAGAAAGAGAGGGAGAGGGAGAAGGAGAAGGAGAAGGAGAAGGAGAAGGAGAAGGAGAAGGAGAAAAGGATCAAGATGTGTCACCTATAGGCACCAACTCCATGCAAGGAATGTAAACATGTGAGGCAAACATGTACTATCAAGGAGCATTTGGAGTGTTGTAGTTGGAGTCTTAAGCAGAACGATTAAGATCTGGAGTGAGAAAGGGATCCAGTCATCTGGAACCCACCTGGATGGAGAATCACCTGGTCCTCTTTCTGAAGGCAAGGCCCTCTCTGGCCTGATATTTTTACTGGGTACCATGTGGCTGGTAGCAGCTGTGTTAGGGCCTGGGTTTGCCCTCTGGGTCCTCCCAACAGGCAAGATGCGGAGGAGCCTCCAGGCCTCGTTAGAGCAGCATCAAACACCAGGGCAGAGCTCCCCAGCCCTCACAGTGTAAGATGTTGGGAACAGGCATTAACTTCCTGGGCTGGTGCCTCTGGGCACCTACTGACTCACATCCATTTCATTTGCTTGGAGGTGTTTCCTATGGTGGAAGCTACAGTGTCTTTAAACAAAATTTTTATTAGTGCATATTTGCAGTACATAATCTTTACATTTCTTGTGTGGAGTTGGTGCATGTATATAACACAACTCAGTTCTTTTTATTTTTGTCCTCTTTCTCTCCCCTCCCTCCTCTTCCCTTTTAAGAAAATCTGTCTCCCTACTTCCTATTATCTGTTTTCCACCTTGCTCTTTATTTATATTTTGGGTTTCTAATATAAGAGAAACCATGAGATATTTAAGCTTGGGTGTCTGATCCACTTCCCCCAACATTATGGTGTCAAGGTGCATCTATTTTTCCACAAAGGATTTGCTTATCTTTCTTTATGGCAGGGTCACGCTACATTGTGTGTCAGTCTCACATTTTCCTTTTCCATTCCTCTCTCGGTGGACGTACGAGCCACTTCCAGGACTGAGCTGTTATGAGGTTCCTTTTACTTCCTTACCAGCACTTATCCTTCCTGAGCACCTTGGCAGCTTGCTGTCATTTCCTTCTCTCCAGGGCAGATAACTATAAATAGGATGTAGTTCATAAATATTTGTCGCTTTCTTTATATCTCACAGTATTTCCAGTTAGATGCTTTATAGATAGCGTAGTTCTTTGTTGTTGTTATGAACTGTGTTATTTTTTGCTTAGTGTTTTCTAACTTACCATGTTAGGGAAAGTTATAATTTTAGAATGTATACGTCTCCACAAGCCACTTTATTCTTTTTTCCTAACTTCTGTAGACTTAAATTTTTGTTGCTATCATTTCTCCACTGACTTGGAAGCTATGCAGTCTTCTTATATTTTTAAAATCATCATTCTTAAAATTTAAAGCACATATGTGACTGGACTTTTGAAGTTAATTGTTTTATTCGCTTCCCAAACATATAAAGACCTTAAAACAGCTTAACTTTCAATCTCCACTTCTATTTCCCAGGTTTTTATTCTCTAGTGGTTTCATCTTGGTGTAAACATTTAATTGTATTTTTATTTTTTTAATATGCAAAAAAACAAATATATTTAGTCAAGTCTAATTCAGCTTCACAGTATTCTCAGTGGAGAAATTAAAGATATATTGTTTTCTCCTTTAACAAATAAGGAAAACAAAGTACAAAAAAAGTAAGCAGTACGCCCTGAGAGTAGACAAGTCACAGCAGAAGCTGGGACTCACTGTGAGTGTCTGAGCTTTCTGCCTAACCACCAGCCGTAAGTTATCTTTATTTTAAAATTTTCATACATGCAGGTATTTTGATCACACATTCATCTCCCATCAGTCTTCCTTACTACTTCCTTCCTTTCCCATTTCTCTTGTTCCTTTTGTCTAATAACACTATTCCTTCTAATTTCATGTCATGTTTTTTAGATTCAGTACATTAGTGAAAACATGTCATACTTGTCTTTCTGAGTCTATTTTTTTTTTGACTTGATGATTGCGTGATGATTGTCCTTTTTTCTGCAAATAACATAATTTCTTCTTTCTGGCTAAATAATACTCCATTGTGTATAGATACCATTTGAAATCCACTCATCTGCTGATGAACATCAGCTTGGTTCTGTATCTTTGTTCTTGTGAATTGCACAGCAATAAAGATGGGTTTGCTGATGTCTAGAACATGCTGAATTTAATTCTTTGGAGTACAAGGGATGCTACAGTAGATCTATTTTCAGTTTGAGGCACCTCCATACTGATTTCCATAGTGGCTGCACAAATTTACCTTCCCACCAATAATATAGAAGGCAAAATGTTGCATTTTAAAAGATTATAGGCTTACAGGAAACTGCAAAGATAGTACAGAGATATCCTTGTACCTGCCACTTGGTTTCTCCTAATCGTTCCGTGTGCTACAGTGCAATCATCAACACCAGGAAATCAGTGTGGGAAGAGCACAAGTAGAGTTTTTATGCATCTTCACATGTGTGTGGATTCACATGACCACGGGCAGTGGTCACCCAGTGAAGACACATAACCATTCCAGCCCCATGGAGGTCTGCGTTGGTGACCAGTCCTCTGTGGTCCATCTCAATAGCAGTGTCATCTCAAGGTTGTCAGACAATGGGGCTGGCTGTCCCATCAAGCACAGTGGCCTTGAGAGCCACCCAAGCTGACGCTTTCTCAGCAGTTCATTCCTTTTGATCGCTAAGGACTGTGCTGCCATGTTGTTTTTAACACATCAGTACTTTGGCTATTATTATTAGATTTATTGATATGTTTATCACCGCTCTACTTACTATTCTTTCTTCATGCCTCTACTTTCTTCCAAATTTGGTTTCCTGCTTCCAAAAACTACTATAGCCTTTAGGAAAATTTTTAGTGCATTTTTACTAGTGCAGAATTCTGCCAGTCCTTTTTTATCCAAAGAGCATCCCTTCTCGGGCTCATTTAATGGTTGTTCTGGGTTCAAAGTTACTTCTTTTTTCCACAAAGCTCTAGTTGCACCCTTTCTTCTGGCTTCTGTGGGGGCCGTTGTGAGATCTGCTGCCCTCCAGCTGTTACACACCTGCAATCCAGCTGACCCTCCCCTTCTGCACCTATTCGCTTCTCCCCCAGGGCTTTAGTGAAACATGATTGGAATGTTTAAATTATTTTTTAAAAAATTATTACAACAATGTCACATGGCTATTAATCTCCTTCAAAATACTCCACCTTGCTCTGAACACGTTCCATTGTAACTGCCAGTTTCTGAAGCAGTCCAGGAAGCCCTCTTTTGTAAGTGTGTTAAGTCGTACTGTTGTGGTTGCTTCGATGTCCTGAATTAGTTTAACTACAAGGCTTGCCTTTCACGGTCATTTTTACTTCAGGGAAGACCCAGAAATCACACCATGCCAGATCCTGTGGATAGGGTACACCGTAATGTTTTAATTTGACAGAAATTGCCATAAATAGTTTGAAATGATTCAGGACATTGAAGTAGCCATAAAAAGACACTGGCAAAAGAGATCTCCCAGAACTGCTTCAAAAAGTGACAGAAATGAGGGTACGTGTGTTCAAAGCGAGTGGGGCAATTCTGAGGGCATTAACGGCAACGTACCTTCAAGGGTAGTCAATTTTGTTTGTTTGCTTTTTTGAGATAGGGTCTTGCTATGTATTTCAGGCTGGTACTGAACTCACTATGTAGCTCAGGCTGGTGTTGAAATGGTGGCAATTCTCCTGCCTTAGCCTCTGAAGTGCTGGGACTATAGGCATGTGCCACCGTGCCTGGATACTATAGTAAAAGTTTAAAAAATGTGCTGTATTTAAATAGTCATTGTATTTTTCAATTGCTCCTCCTATAAAACTGTCTTATTTAGTTTCTTTTTTAAAATTTTATTTTAAAGGGGGTAAAATTAAACACAACAAAACAGAATAGAACGGGACATAAGAAAGCATAAATTTCAAAGCTAGACAACCAGAGATCTTCACTATCTGTCATATTAGCTCTTGTTTTCTTCCAAATGGTTGTCCATATCTTTGCATATGGGGAGTTCATACTAAATAACATAGCCAATCTTTTCACAAGATGTGTAGTTCACTGGCTCCCACTTGTTAAGTGGGGCGGGGTGGGGGAGGGAACAACATGGGATGGGGGACGGGACGACATGAGATGTTTGATTCTCAGCCTGCGTGCCAGAGAGTGGAGGAGCTCCTTATTCTCCCAGCACCCCGAGTCAACTGCATGGTGCAGGTCCCGAGGCGCCAGGGTCTCTCTCAGCAGGCTGGTTGCTGATTTGCTTGGCACCCTAAGTTCCAACATGGTGTGGATCTCAGGAAATGCTGTTGCTTCTTTCTTCTTGCCCTGGGGTGGCCATGGCTTGCCAGACCACAGCCACTTACCAGGGCAGCGGGCTGGTTGGTGGTTTGCTCAGCGCCCTAAGTTCCAAGATGGCCTTATTTAATTTCATATATGTTGGGGATTTCCCAGAGATATTTATGTTATTGATGTTTACTTTGTGGTCTGAGAACATATTTTAAGTGACATAAATATTTTAAATGTATTAAACTTCATGGACTTCAGAACCTGATCTGATTTGGTAAATGTTCCATGTGTACTGGAAAAGAATGTGTCATCTTGCTATTTTTTCAAAGTTCTCTGTAAATCTCAGATCAAATTTTCTCAGATCTCTGTATTTACTACTTTTCTTTTTGTCCTGTAAATTACTGAAGTGGGTTCTGAAATCAACTCTAATGTGGATTTCCCTGTTGCTCTTTCTGATCCAACCAGTTTTTGCTTTATGCATTTTGAACACCAGTTATTAGACTCCTTGGTTTTAGGACTGTCATATACTCTGGATGAACCCCTTCAACATTATGGCTTTCTTTATATTTCATAATATTATTGGCTCTGAAATCTACTTTGCTTTTAAAATGGTTACCCAGGATTTATTTTAGTTAGTGTTATATTTCAAATTGTTTTCTTGTAGGCAGCATTTAATAGAGTCTTTAGTTATGTCCAATCTGACAGTCTATGCTTTTATTTGGGTTTTCTCTGAATAACAGTCATTTAATCTGACTTTAATGGTTAAGTTTAAACCCACATCTTATTACATATTAGTCACTTTTCTGTTGCTGTGTCAAGTACTCTGCACCTGAAGCTTAATGGAGAGGCATACTTTGGCTCTTGGTGTTCAAAGGATTCTGTCTGAGATTGCCTGGCTCTGAGGTGGAAACAGCATAGTAGAAGGATGCGACCAGGAAACAGAGGACAGAATGGGGATGGTGATTCAGCCTTCCATATCCCCAGTGACCACCTCTAGACAGGGCCTGTCTTCTAGCCCACATTCAGCCACAAATCCATCATGGACCAATTCAGTGACAAGTACATCACCCCCGTCTTCTGACGAACGCCTCCATCTGAATGCATGAGACTCTTAGGGGCATTTAGATTGAAACCATTGCAAGTATCTATTTTCTCTTCTCTTCATTTCTCATCTTTTCTTAGTTTCCTCTTTCTCTTGTCTTACTTTGTTTTGAGATTTTTGTGTGTTTGTGATTTTAGTTTGTGTCTTCTGTTAACTTATATAAAACTTGCTTTAAGTGGCTGTTTTAAGGTTCATAGTATTGTTAACCTATCAGAGTGAAACTTCAAGTGATACTGTTTTACTTGTAACATGAAAACTTTGCAATGATTTACTTTCAGTTCTGCCCTTCTAACCCCTGTATTGTCACTAAACAATTTGTTTTCATATGCATTATGAACTTTATACTACATCATCATATTTATGCAATTATACTTTTAAAAATTGCTTTATTTAGATAGATTTTGTGCATTGCATGCAGAGAACTTAACATTCTGAGTAAATTGGGCGAGATGCACAACCATCACCACGATCCATTTTCTCATGTCTATCTCCACGTTGTTACTCAGGTGATTGCTTTATTATTTTATTGCTTTAATATTCCATCAACTGAATGTAAGATAATTTGTTCATTTGTCCACTCAACAACATGTAGGTTGTTTCATTTTTAGGCTGTAAGAAATAAAGCTAATTTTTAAAATTATTGAAATGATTGGAATTTACAGTTCTCACCAAGAGAGATCTTTGAGGGTAAGAGTTTGTGTTCCCCAAAATAACTTCAAACACTGGCAAAATTGACCAAATCCCAACCATTCCCATGCTCTAGGGAGGGAACAAAGGTATACAACATTCTGAGAGATATTTACACTTGAAATCCTGCTGAATTTTAAGTAAGAACAGTGGGAGTTGAGCTTTTCTCCTACCCCCACTCTGCCCCATTCAATCTGCAAGGATTCTATGAGAGTGTGGCAGGGTTTGAGGACCAGTCCATGTCCTGAATTTTGTATGAACATAAGCTTTTATTTCTCCAGGATGAATATCCATGAGTATGGTGGCTGGATTGCATGGTAGTATATGTTTAATTATATCAGAAACTACCATAATTTTTTCCCAAGATAGGCCTTCCTTTTATATTCCCACCAGCAGTATTTGAAAGGTTCTATTGCTTCACATCCAAGCTAGCACTTGATATTGTCTGTGTTAAGTTTTTAGCCATTTTAATAGGTTTGTAGTAGTATCTCACTGAGCCTTTGTTTTGTATTTCTCTAACGACTAATAAAGTTGAATACCTTTCCGGGTGCTTCCTCGCTATCTGTGTATCTTCTTTTGTCTGTTGTTTAGTAATTTGCATTGGACATTCTGTGAAGTCACTCTCTCTGGTGACATGCAGTCAATGAATTCTCTAATTTTTGTTTTGAGTTCTTGCTTTTCATTTTACACCTGAATTTTCTTTTTTTTTTATTTGAAAGAGAATAAAACAAAATGGGGCAGTACAGAGAAGATCAGAACAGGACAACATAGGCAACACAGTACTTTACATTAAGTCAACTGGACATCAACAGTATCTAACACCATATCTCTTACTCTGCTATAGTTGAGCATAGTTTCAAATACAATACTATCAAACATAACACAATAGTATAAAGCCATGCATAGAGTGAAAGAATTACAGGGCTTTCTGAACCAAATAACAGAAAA
>PVJX010049679.1:0-10969 GCA_004027295.1 Dolichotis patagonum
AGAAAGACCATGCCCTTTGATCCAATGAGTGCTTGTATGAAACTCCCTCCTTCCTAAAACTACACCTTTGAGTACATAAGAAGTTCTATATTCAGTATTAATTTCGTACTTCCTTTCTTTTATTTTCCGATTTTTTCAGTAATGGGGATAGAATTCAGGGTCTTCTGCATAGCAGGCATTTCTGAACTAAAAAATGGGAAAAACTAAATATCTACCATTAAAGCAGCAATAAGGTAAATTATCACATTCAGTTGAATATTCTATAGCCACTAACATGAGTTCAAATGGTAACTTTTAAATTAGCTGCATTTACCACCATCAATGGCTACAGCAAAAAAGCTCATCACAAAGAGACACTGGCTGGCTCAGATGAGTTGATCGGCATTAGATAAATGTGTTAGCAGTGAAGAAACAGGGACTTCCAACTTTCAGAGAAAACTCTAAACAGAACTCAAAAACATGCAATTAAATTCTTTTTATTAAAATTGACAAAATGGATGGGTGCTTATCTTAAAATTTGGAAAGTAAAATTGAATGTCTATGATAAAATAATAAATTTTGGAAGTAAGTGAAAAATGTTCTCTTAACATTGATGAAAGATTACTATGCATTGTAAAACATAATCCTAGGTACTCAGGCTAAACATTATTTTTTTAAAAAATTGTGTATAGATTTACACTGTAAGGTGGAAGAATCAGAGTTATTACTGGTATCAAGTGCAAGTGCAGACAAAGAAAATTAGAGTAAAAAAAAATAAATGAGAGGAAACTGAAACACACAGATTGCAGTTTAAATTCTGTATCCGTGGCTCTAGTATTCTTAGAGAATCTGTGCATACTTTGTAATTCAAAGAAATTCTCCAACAGCAGAGGAGAAATTGATAAATGTGGCCTATCAACAATGGATGTTTGCCAGTAGAAAAATGGCAGTATTGTCCCTCCGATACATTCCTTCAGTAAATCACAACACTTAGGTCTTTGAGCACAGCAGAGAATGAATCACATTACTTTTATATACCTCAGACATTTGCTGCATTGAAACTGTTTCTGTGTTCTACATTTTATCTGTCAATAATACAGTTTCTTGATAACTCAAAAACTCAGTCATGTAACTAATATCTGATAATTAATGCTATGTTACAAAGGATCAACCAACTGTTTTCACAGAATTTTACCCAGGTAATAAATTATGAAATAAGGATCATTTGACTTAACCAATTCATCTTCCACATAAGTATCAGATTTATATTTGTCTAAGTTCCTGTCAGTATTAATAATGAGCACCATTAAAGAACACTAGGGTCAGACATTATGAAAGTGAAAGGTAAAACAGAAAAAAAAAACACTGTAAATCAATGAGGATTGTCTGCCTGAAAAGCAGGAAAAATATCTTCAAAATATCTTAATGCAACATAAAGTATTTTAAAACACTTAATGGAGCTCAGCCTATTTGAGAATTTTATTTTATTTTAAAACAAATCAACTTAGTTCAGCTTTAATAAAATATAGATGCCTGTATGTACAATATTTGACTTTATTGTATAGTTAACTATATATTGATTAATGACATATAGTAAGGGTGAATGTGCTTCAAAGTAACTACAAAATCAGTGTGAAGGTATGTATTTTAATTCAATATTCATTCTACTTCAAGAATCAACTTCAAAGTAATATTAAATTTTTAAATACTGTCAGATATAATAGACTATTCTAAAATGAATAGTTTGGTATTTTTGAATCTCAACTATACAGAGATCCTGGAAATATATTGAACTCTAGTTTGAAATGGAAAATTTGGTAGATTCAGCTCCAATATTTGTTTCCTAGGGTCAACTTCATGGCAAATTAGGTTATTAAGATAAAAAAATTTAATTCTCCTTTCTTCACATTAGCTTTTGCCCCTTTGTCATTCCATAGAGCACAGAGAAAGTTGAGGAGCTCACACATGCTGTGGTATGAGCAATCCATTGCCTCACTAAACTGGTTTATTTATAGATGAACATACCTACTCAGAAAGAAATCTGTGGAATTGTAGACAAAAGAAAATTAAGTCAATATTAGTTGATCACAAAGAGATACAAATTTCAGAATTAGCAGAAAACGGCTTTCAAGCAGTATTACAAATATCTCCAAGGACCTAAAGTGAAATACCATTATGAGTAACAGATGGAGAAAAAGCAAAGACTGAAAGGGAAAATAACTAAACACAAGTAAAGATTATTAATGTGAAAATTGCATCTAATGTGAAAATTTCAACGAATGAATTTAACAACAGGTTTGAGAGGTAAAGAATGTTGATAAACTAGAATATAAATTAATACCAACTAACTAATAAACAGAAAAAAATAGATTACAATAAGGTGATCAGGTCTTTAGTATTCGGGGGAAAATATCACATTGTGTACCATTTAGGCGGTTGGAGCCACAGTAGGAAAAAGAAGAGCACTGAGGTAAAAGCCATAGAAATCTGAGTAGGTATAAAATTTAACACTGATTGGAAGTCTAAATGCATAATGCCAAGATCAACAAATTCATAACATAATTATAAAACACACATGAATAATGGAGCTAGACTGTTAAATTTTTAAAAAGCAGTATTGAAATCAACAAAGAAAAATTTGCATTTATTACATAAGTGAAATCAACCATACAAACGACTAGCAACTTAGAAATAATGCAGGCCCTGATGTCAACAAAATAGCATTTTTATTGGCAGAAAAGACATTATCAAATGGGTAAAAATTGAAATAACCTGTTAGCAACAGGAATAATAACATATTTTTCAGGCTAAAGGTAAGTGGCAGCAGGACAATTTTGGATATACAATGCAAAAAATGTAAGATAAAAATGTGAAATACAGCTAAAAGCTAATGAAGGAAACACAATGGAAAAGAAAATATTGTGTCCACCCATAATTAGCTAAGGGAAAGGAAACATAAGAAGCATAAATATTTGGGTTAAATAAATATCTTGTAAAAATGATTAAGTCTAATAGTTTACAAACTTGCTTAAATATATTTTAATTTTCTCAGACTTAAGTAGTTAAATATTAGAGAAAGGATCACAGTTCTGAGAGTGGCAGATTACTGCAAATTTGGGTCCACGAGGAAGTTCTGCTCCTTGCTAGTAGATGATAACAGTCTTATGTTGAAACCTGTAGACAAAAAGTTAAATGAAAGGATAGAAACATGAAGAACTGGCTGGAACTTAGGGCGCCCAGCCAACCAGTAAGCAGCCTGCCCCCTTGGTAAGTGACTGTGGTCTGGCAAGCCTCGGCCACCCCAGGGTGGGGAAACAAGAAGCCGGAGCATTTCCTGAGATCCGCGCCATGCTGGAACTTTAGGGCACCAAGTCAACCAGTAACCAGCCTGCTGCCTACTGGGGCGCAGGCTTAGAATCAAACATACCACATCCCCCCACCCCCCGTTAACCATTGGGATCCAGGGATCTGGGTATCTCTTAGGAGGTGACCATATTTGGTACAGCAAGTTGGGGGAGTTTCCTTCTACTATCTCTGAAGGCAGATATTTTTATCGCAGTTTTGCTTTGTCCTGATTAACAGTGTTGCTCTATTCAATACTCTGTGTTGATGTATTCTATAATGTTGTGTATTTCTTTGATTTTGCTGTACCTAGTAGAAGAACAACTATTGTGAAGACAATGAGATATACAATGTTGCCTGTTACTGTTGTCCTGGTGACCTGCTGTGATGTTCTGTGCCAATTTCACTATATGTCTCAATTGGCTTTATTCCATCCTGTTTTTTTGTAACTGTTTGCAGCCTCACTGCGTGTTCACTTTGTATGCCTTAATTTTGTAACATGAACAGCTATTTCTGGGAGGACAGTATGTGGTTTGTCAACTAGTGATTTATGGGTTTTTTTTTTTTGAGGTTTTGTATTGTTTCTACCCTTTTTTCTGTATTGCTTTTTTTTTTTCTCTTTAAATAAAATTTTAAAAAAAGAAACATGAAGAACTGTGTAAAGTCCTTGTCCATGTTAGCATTTCTCAGCACTGATTAAAAATTCTGAATGTCCTTGCCAGTTGCACATATAGGGAGTTATTAACTTAGTGTGCATGCTGAGAAATTAAATGAAAACTTAAAATTATTGAATTCTATGGAGTACATTAACTCACATATTTTAAAATAAATTAGATCAGAATAAAAATAAGGTGTTTTACAGGCTTTACATATTTGATAATAAATCTACAAACTTCTGAATAACATAGGTTATAGAAAAAAATCAGAAAGGGCAACTAAAATATCTGCAAATACATTATATCTTGTGAATTACAGCTAATGAATAGTAATTCATAGCATTAAGTGATAAATCCTGGTACTGTTCACTTTAGAAATTTTAAAAAAGTAAAAATATAGTCATGAATATCAAAAACAAATATTGAAAGTTAGCACAAACATAAATAAAAAAGAAAACAAATGTTAAGAAGCAAAATAGTGTTCATGAATCAATATATAAAATGGACAAAGCCCTAAAATATTGACTTAAAAAGAAAACACAATATACTAATCACAAGAGAAAGGATGGTATGTTGGTCAATCATGGTATTTTGATACCTGTGTACCTTTTACAATGACTAAATCAACCACAATTAGCATTTTCTTTGTTCACCCTCTGTTTTGTGATGAAAAATTAAAAATTTACTCTCAGCAATATTGAAATATACACTATTATCAATTGTAGTCATGCTGGTGTGCAAAATATTTCACAAAACTCATTCTTTCTATCTAACTGGGACTTCATGTTCTTTAACAAATATCTTCCACTTTCCTTCCACACCATTTCCCAGCCTCTTCTATCATCCATTCTACTCTTCCATGAGTTTGACTCTTTTAGAACCCACATATAAGTGAGATCATGTAGTACATGTGCTTGGAATGTTTATGTATGTGGCCCTCATGTGTATTATTGTAAATGACAACATTTTTTTCATTTTGAACTCTAAATAATATCACATTGTGTAAATTCCATGTTTGCAAACCATTCAACAACTAACAGACAGTTAGGTTGATTCTGTGTCTTGGCAAGGTGATTATGAGTTCAATGGCCATGTACAGATATCTCCTGGGCATAATGATTTTCAACTCTTTTCGATATATAATGTACTTGAAGTACGATCATTGGATTTCAAGTATTTCTACTTCTGGCTTTTGTAGAAATTTCTGTATTCTTTTGTAGAGTATCTGTACTAATTTTTATTCCCACCAGCAGTGTACTGGGTATCTGCAACAAAAGGTGTTTCGTGTCATCTTTTTAAAAATAAGTATTTTGACAGATGTTTCCTCATCATGGATTTGATTAGCATTTCTTTATGATTAGTAATATTGAGCTTTGCTTTAGATTAGATTTCACTGCTACATTTTTGATATACAGAACAATCACATTCGTCATAGGGAATTTGGACTGTACCTGCCATAACTTGCTTTCTTTTTCTATTCCCCTACCATCTCTTTAACAGATTCTCCTTTCTCTATCTACAAGCCTTGTTGCTATATTTTCCTTCTTTTTCTCATTTTTAAAATTTTCCCTTCTTTCCTTTCCCCCTGCACTCTTCTTATTCCCTTTCCCATTTGAACAGTTTCCTCATACTTCAAAATACACTTTGGTCCTTATTTACAGCTTCTGTTTCTCACACCAGAGAAGCAATGTAGTATTTACACATGTATACCTTGATTTACTTCACTTAAGAGTATGAACTCAGGATACATTCTTTTTCCTAGAAATGTCTCAAGCATATACTTCTTTAATGGCAGAGTAGTGCTCGATTGTACAAAAACTGATCTTCTTATTCATTCACCAGTTGGTGGGTAGTTTGGTTGTTTCTAAGGTTTGGCTATTACAAACCATGCTACACTAAACCATGTGCATATGTCACTGTGATAGGATGCTTTTAATTATTTTGGAAAGGTATGCAGGAAAGGCAAGTCTGGGTCAAATGAAATCTCTAGTCCTAGTTTTTTTGAGAAATCCGCACACTGATTTCCACAGTGGTTTCACCAGTCACCCAACAGTGGAGAAGCATTCTTTTTTCCCTATTGCCCATCCAGCTTTATTATTGCTTCATTTCTTGATTATAGCCATTCTTTCTGGACTGAGATGGAATCTCAACATTGTTTTAATTTATATCAATTAAATGAGCAGTGATGCTGAATATTTTTTCATATATTTATTTTCCTTTTGTACTTCTTGTTCTGCAAAGTATCTGTTCACCTCAGATGTCCATTTTTGGATTGGATCTTTAAATTTGGGAGATTGTTTTTTAGTTCTTTATACATTCTAGATATTAGTCTTTCATCTAAGGACAGTTGGCAAAAAAATTTTCCCACACTGTGGTTTATCTCTTCACTCTGTTGGTAATTTCTTTAACTAATTTTGGTTATTTGTATACATTGAGATGTAAGGGACATATTTAGTTTCCTGAATGTGCATATGCAGTTTTCACAACATCACAAGCTAACCTTTCACCATGTGTGTTCTTGGCAAATTTTTCAAAAATCATTTCGCTGTAAATATGTGGCTTAATTCTAGGCTTTCTATTCATTTGATTGTTATACATGTCTATTTTTGTAACATCACATGCTGATGGATTACAATAGGCTTATACTTTGAAATCAAGGAATCTTATAATTTTAGCTTTGCTCATTTTACTGCAGATTGTTTCAGCTATTTGGCATTGTTTTGTAGCTCCTTGTTATCTTTAGAATACTTCCTTTTATTTCTGTGAAAAAATGACTTCTGAAATGCTAATAAGAAAACAGGAGATTGGTTCCATTGTAAAAAGTCTCACATCAAAGAAAATCCCATGATCATATTGAACATATGTATATATAAATACAAATAGAAATTTTCAAATGTACATGTAAACATTTTTATGTACAGATAGATGCAAAGTGCATGCAATTGTGCATACATAGTGTACATTTAGATTGTAGTGTGCAAACATTCCTCACACACATATAATCTGTAAAGTAATGAGTAATAATGAGGAAAACAAAGTAGGTGGAAATCTCAAGGACATAGGTGTAGGCAGCGAGTTCATGAAACAAAACCAAACTGCATGGGAAATACTTAAAAAAAATCAACAAATGGGATCTCATTTTTCAAAAAAAAGTTTTTGTACATTCAAAGAAATCATCAACAGAGTGAAAAGAAAACCCACAGATTAGGAAAAGTGTTTGCCAACTGTCACTCTGACAAAAGACTTCTATCTAGAACATATAAAGAACTGAAAAACATCAGACCCACCCCCCAAATTCAAAAACCCAATCCAAAAATGGGAAACTGAGATGAGTATGCAATTCCTACATGAAGACATACAAGTGAAAAATAAATATGTGAAAAAATGTTCAACATCATTGGTCATTTGAGAAATTCAAATTAAAACAACACTGAGATACTACTTCACTCCAGAAAGAATGGCTAACATCAAGAAATCAATGAATAGCAAATACTGGTGAAGATTTAGAAAAAAGGAGCCCTTCTACATTGTTGGTAGGAGTGGAGCATCTTGGTCACTTCTCTCTCATTGCTGAGATAAAATTCCCAGCACTCATAATGAAAGGAGAAAAGGTTTGTTTAGCTTACAGTTTTTGCAGGTTTCCGTCCATACTCAGCAAGCTCCAAGGCAGGGTGGCGCAGGGCAGGTGCAAGCAACAAGGGCCAAAGGGAAAAGGGAAAAGCACGCCTCCTTCTCTCCCTTATTTTGTATGCTGGCTACCTGCTCCTAGTGAGTGCAGCACTCCCACTGCCAATTGGTTCATAGACAATGAACCAATCACAAACGCTAGACTCAGCCACCTTTGAAAGGCCCACCCCCCATGACCGCCTGAGGATTTGGGGGAACTTTAAACACAAGCCATAACATTGAGACTGGTAAAACCACTGTGGAAATTAGTGTAGAGATTCCTCAGGTTTTGAACAGAGAAGGTAAATTATAAACACAATGTTGTTATGTCTGAAATTAAGTACTCAGGAAACAAGTGGAACATAGTGAAAGGATAACATTAGATCTAAGGGACTCTTTAAAAATTCAGAGACAATTATACTATCAAAATTAGCAAATAGTGTAAATAATTCAATATTATGGAATCAGTGTCATGATACTGGTTTAACAAGCAAGTAAATACAGTTAATTTTTTGAAAAGAAAATTAATTAATGTAGAATTAGTAATAGATTTAAAAATAATCTTGACTTGTTTTGCTGAGTGAAGATTTGATGTGATAGTTATCTTAACAGTTGAAAAATATCTGCAAAATAATCATTCATTAAATACAAAAGAAAAACTAGTAAATTTCCAATAGCCACCTCTGATGTAATCATGAGTTTCTACTGATACATCTAATTCCAAAATAAGGCTCAAAAATTCAACCTTGTCTAAAGATCTTTAGTTACCTGTAATTTCTTTCCTTAACAAGCAAACTTTTCATCCTTTTATTATTAACATTGTGACTCCTCTTCCTATGATGAGAACATACACAGCATTATCTCAGAATTACTAATGCATATGATGGCTCTTCAGAATAATGGTCCATTTCATACACTGATCTCTGCAAAAGTTAATTTTACTTTGTATGGCAAATGTGATTTTTTAAATTTTGTTTTCTGGGTTCTGAGATGGGAGATAACAAAAACCATATTATTAATCAAGTGCTTAAATTTCACTGAAAAGAGAAACAAGTAGAAGTACATACCTGTATTAATTTTCCTGTGCTATTTTGGATAGTTTTATAATTTAAAAAATTTGTCAAAGTAAAATAATTTTAAAAACAGACCACACTCCCTTACTGTCCCACTATGTTTAAATTTGCCTAGCTATTAACCTGTTGTCTTGAAACCATCCTATAGACAAGAATGTCACTGCCAGAATTACAAGCATGGCAGAGTTGAAGAAGGAAAAAATGTGAGATTGTTTGAGTCATGACTTTACAAAATTTGTAATCATAAAACGCTGATTTTTCTAAATTGCATAACATTTTTAATGATTAAATCTCTTAATTGTATTCTAATCTATTGCTGCTGAAATAATCAAAAATAAACAAAATTACCCTACGTTCTGCATTACACAGCCTTGTTATTTTTACAGTTTAATAATGTATTTTGAAAAGCATTCTAGGATATAATATTATACCAGTAACAGTGTTTCAACGTTCCTCGGACTGATGAATTTTAATCTGTTTAAATACTATATTCTATCAGCTAGTTTTCTCAGTGAGATGAGTATGTTATTCAAATTATCTTTCAAAAAACTTTTCCAGCTACCTAATTGTCTGGACAGTCAACCTGCAAACAATGCTCTTTTACCCAGAATCCATATCCAAGTGTGTAAAGATAACATTTTGTGATAAGACAGATTTAGCAACAATTTCCATAGCACTGACTGCTAAAATGTTATTGGACATGGTATACCAGAAATTTTACAGCCTTTAGTTGATCAGCCATTAGTTTTTAATTAATGAATCAACTGTTAAGTTAGCAAAGAGTTTTATATTGCTTCATATCACCAGTATTACATATTTTATTGTTAAAATTTTTGTTATAATTTAATGTCTCTTTGAGTCTTTGTCTTCTGAATTTTAATACACAAATGAATTCACAGAAAATTTGGAACCACATGATATGGTAAATTGTCTGTAAAATATTGTCACCAAAAAGATGATTGTTCACTAGTATGTATTATAATTTGATATCATATTTATTTGAAATTATGAATGCATAAATTATTTAGCTATTGCACTTTAGATTTCAACCATATCCTCTTATGGCTCATTTGTCACCTTTGCATAACAGTTAAAACTGAATAAGCCATGTTGGCTTTCAATTTTGTGATTCTTAGCAGTAATAAAGAAGGTCAACAGAAAAAAATACAATATTAAAAAGTCTAATTTTGGTTTGACACTATATCAAATCAAGGTTAATATTTGCTTCCAGCATTTTCCCTTAGTGATAATTGTGTACCTTCCATAATGCCCTCATCGTAAGTGGGGTATAAAACTACACCTCATTCATTATCATCGAAACAGTACACAATGATGATTTTCATTCCTTTAAAAAAATATATTGACATACACTGCCACTATTGTACAAGTCCATTGGCACTTAACTATGAAGTCCTCATTTAAATCAACATTTCTGCAGTGGTATTCTAAGTGTTCAAATTTCAAGTTTGATTTTCTCCATATTCTATACTGAAATTATGGAAATTTTCTCACGGATGATTATTTTTTCATCTTATTTTTATGGAGATACTATTTTCTCCTTTTCTAGAATTTACATTATACTTGCTCTTTGTCATCTGCAGTTTAGTGTTCTCTATATTTTCTTCTGGGTATTTCTCACACTTTAGTTCATATTCAGTTTATGTTCTTCGCTTGAATTCAAATTTTGTAGTTAAAACATATTTTTTCTGAATTTGATGATATGTCATGTATCAAAAGTTATTATGTTTGTAAAATTATCTGTGTCTCAGAAAATTAAATATTATTTATACTCCACTCATGGTTCACTAATTACTCTTCATGTGATCTATTCTCTTTCAATGTCTTAATTCTCAAAAAAAAAAAAGGAAGTAAAATTTACAGTTACACAACTAAGCATTTGATTTCCCAAACCAGGATTGCGTATTCCGTCAAACACATATTAATGCAGGTTTTTATAGTAAGGTGGTGGCATTTTTTGTAGCCTCCTGCATTTCCATATGAGAGAATTTGGTGATAGTTTAGAATTGAATCCTTTTATATTTGCTTGTTTTTTCATATTCTGACACAATTTGGTCATGTTGAAAGTCACTGTTTCTAAAAGTAGTATCTTCCATTTTACCACCATTCTTTAGAAGAATATTTACTAGTCTTAAAGTACAGTGAAGCACTTGAGACTAATTAGCAGGGAATCATCAAAGAGGGGATTAAATAACAAATATCCATAGTCATTCATGATTTCCTTCTCCACGGGCT
>PVJX010049680.1:0-10968 GCA_004027295.1 Dolichotis patagonum
CAGGATAAAAAAAAAAAAAAACTACCAACAACAAATGCTGGAGAGGCTATAGGGGAAAAGGAACACTTCTGCACTGTTGGTGGGAGTGTAGACTGATGCAACCAATGTTGGGGTCAGTCTGGAGATTCCTCAAAAAGCTGGGATTGGAAGTCCCATTTGACCCAGCTATTCCACTTTTAAGCATATTCCCTGAAGAATTGAAAACCCCATACCACAGTGATATATGTGCACCCATGTTTATAGCAGCACAATTTGTAATAGCCAGATCCTGGAAACAACCTAAGTGCTCATCAACTGAGGAATGGATAAAAAATTTGTAGTATTTTTATACAATGGAGTACTACTCAGCTATAAAGAATGGTCACATTGAGATATTTACATATAAATGGACACAACTTGAGACCATACTTATAAACGAAATAAACCAAACTCCCGTGTATAACTACTGTATAGTCTCCCTAATATAAGTGTTGGTAAGATTACATAACATTGTATGGTAATCATGATTTTCCATTACATAGCTATGAAGCCTTTTAATGTTTTTCATTCATCAGTTGGAATGGTTTTATTATGTTTTGTTTGACTATTACATGTGATGTTATGAACAGCTGTTTTGAAGAAAACAAAACATTATGGCAACCATTGCTGATTTAATATCATCTTGTTTTGAAGTCCTACCATGCTTCTACTCTGCTATTACCATCAGTTCTATCATGTTGTGTCTTTTTGAGATTTTAATATATGTGACAGTATAAACAAAATTTTTTTTGCAAAATGAGATATTATAGTAGCCTTGATCATTCTCTGTTATTTGGTTCAGAATTTCCTGTAATTCTTTCATTCTTTTGAATGGTTTTATACTATTTTGTTATGTTTTATATTATTGTATTTGAAACTATTCTCAAATATAGCAGAGAAAGATATATTTTGATAGCTACTGTTAATGTCTGGTTGTCTTATTGTAAAGTGCTGTGTTGCTTATGTTGTTCTGTTCTGATCTGCTTTGTTCTGCCCTCTTTTTTTATTCTTTTTAAAATAAAAAAATGTATTCAACATTTTAACATCTGAGAATTTATCTGATGTGCAAAATATGCTAATAAAAATGTACAATTCTACTGACATTTGCATATAATTTACTATAGTATTTAAAGCATAAATACTATGTTCTTAATGCACATTATTAACTCATTAAAACCTCATGCCATGTCTATGGGATAAGCCATTATTATCACTATATTTCTTGAAGATACTGAGACAAAGAGAAATTAATTATTTGGCCCAAAATCATATAGTAACAAAGCAGTGGGACCAAGATCTGAGCCAAAGTGGTCTGGCTTCAGATCCATTCCTCTTAAGGAGCACCTGAATGTTAATCATGGTAGTATTTTTAAATACCAATAAAGTTAAGATAAAATATTACATATCCATTAATAGAGGGCATGGCAAAATAATTTACAATTCACCCACACAATTGAAAATTGTATAATCTTGAATAAAATTAACAATGTTATCAACAGAAGAAGTCAAATTTTAAAACAGCAATCATACTCTGATTGCAATTATGAATATATATATATATATATATATATACACATATATATAACAATACAAACACGTTGCTACATGCACAGAAAATACCTTAAATCACACACCAGGAAACTGTTCACCATAGTTACTTCTAAGGAATGCAGAGAATGAGTGAATTAAGGGCTAGGACTGATAATTTCATAAGCTTTTATTTAGTTTTATTATTTTAAAATGAGCATGCATTATGATTTTTGTTAAATAGAAACAAATAAATAAAAAACATCAAACCAACTTTAAGCATGCTACCAAAAATTCCCATTTGTTGCCTCCTTCCCATCAGGAAAGAGACCTTTGGGACACTAATTAATTAGTGGAATATGTGAAATGCTCTAATGTTAAGTCACAATTTCACTTACTTCTTTGGGTCTCCCAAGTCCAGAAGCACAAGGGATTCTGATACTCTCAGGCTTGGCCTGAACACAAGCATGTTCTCTTGGGTGGTTGCCTCAGGGGTTTCAGATGTGCTTCAAGTAGAAGAAGCAGTTAACTAAGCTTAAAAATATTTAAAGGCTTAAAGTCATAAATTTCATTACAGGTTAAGAAATTGGGAGCACTTAGAAAATTATGAATCCTTTCCTCTTTAGTCTGTAGAAATCAACATGTCTCCTGCATTTTGTCAAGGGTTAAACAGTTTTGTTATTTACTGAAAGAGATTTAATTTTTATTTTCTTATGACCTCTAAGTGAACATTGAAATCTAGTATAAAAGTAACCTTTTAAGAAAAGTCTTCAAAAATGTTGATGCATACTTAAAATTTTCTAACATTTTGGAATAATAGGATTATAGTATTCCAGTATATACCACAATATATACGTATGTATATATTATTATGTTTCAAAATTATATTGATGCAAAACTAATATATAAAGACAGACTTCATCAGAATTGCTAGTCAAGATATTCGGAAATCGAAAATAAACGGACAAAATGTAAAGGATGAAATTCCATTGCAAAAAATGTAATGAATGAATCATATCACCACAAACAATAAAGTAAAATGCAATGTAAATCAAACATAGTTTATCACTTTGGGCAAGATACCATGCCAATATTTTGTACTCTGAAAAACTATTATGAGGACAACAATACACAATGCATTAGTTATTGTTACTCTCCTACTAGCCTGTTTTGAAACTGTTTTATTGTTTTCATTTTTTTTCTCTTTAAAATAAAAAATTATCATTTAATGAAAAATAAACTAAAATAAAAAGTTAAAATTGACAGTGTACAATATTGTGAGATTACACTGAAACTAGCACAACCCTACATTACAAAGAATCTGTTCATAATTTCTGACCTAATAATTTCACTTTTGAAACTGATTCTAAGAAATTCTGTTAAAACAAATATCTTTATGCATAAGTTTAGTTACTGTCAAGTTATTCATAATACCTAAAAATTACAATAACTTAGATATCTAAAAGTAGAAAATAGTATAGTACAGTGTGGTATATTCACTCTATCACTGTACTAGACCTTTCAGTACTGATAGAAATGTTCTATATCTGCACTGTTCAAAACAATAGCTAATAAACACGTGTCTTTTAAGCACTTGTAGTTTAATAAGATTGAAGAAAAGACTTTTTAATTTCCCTTAATTTTAAGTACTTTAAACTGAAATTTTAAAAAATGAAATTAACCAACTGAACAGAGTAGCTTTCTGGCATACCAAGAAGCAATTATAATTTAAAAAGTATAATATGTCAAAAGAAAAAAAATATAAAAGAAACGAGCCATGTTATAAACCACATTTTTATATTTATTTATTTAGTTAGTTTTGAGATGGGGTCTCACTATGTAGCCCAGGCTGGCCTAGGATTTACGGCAGTTCTCCTGCCTCAACCTCCCAAGTGCTGTGATTATAGATGTGCGCCACCACGCCCAGAAAAATCATGCTTTTATAAAGAAGATATGGAAATGCAGGTGGATGGATGAATGTAGAAAATAAAAATGGTTAAACATGAAAATAGGAAAATGAATTCTGACAGAATGATTGGACAACTAGTCACATATGTTACATATCTTTGTTTTTCCATTATTTTTCAGCAGTAAATCTCTTTTAAAGGTTAAATTGTGTGTCTTACTTTCAGTGGCCCAAAAGAGAGAGACCCTGGAGCGTCAGGACCTGCACCAGGCAGTTGACGCCGGGTGCAAGGATAACAAGGAGCTCCTCCCCTCTATGGGGGGCAGCTGTGAGTATGGCAGACTTTCAGCAACCTGAAGC
This sequence comes from Dolichotis patagonum, assembly GCA_004027295.1. Lineage (NCBI taxonomy): Eukaryota > Metazoa > Chordata > Mammalia > Rodentia > Caviidae > Dolichotis > Dolichotis patagonum. The sequence continues at coordinate 3,812 of PVJX010049680.1, forward strand.
AGAGAAACCCTGACACCTCGGGACCTGCACCATGCAGTTGACTCGGGGTGCCAGGAGAGCAAGGAGCTCCTCCCCTATCTGGGGGGCAGCTGTGAGTGTGGCAGACTTTTGGTGGCCCAAAGGAGCGAGACCCTGGCACGTCGGGACCTGCACCATGTGGCTGACTTGGGGTGCTGGGAGTACAAGGAACTCCTCCCCTCTCTGGGGTATGGCTGTGAGCCTGTCAGTGCGCTGGCTGAGAATCAAACATCTTATGTCGTCCTGTCCCTGTCCCGTGTCCCCCTCCCCACTTAGCAAGTGGGAGCCAGTGAACTACACATCTTGTGAAAAGTTTGGCTATGTTATTTAGTATGAGCTCCCCATATGCAAAGATATGGACAACCATTTGGAAGAAAACAAGAGACAATATGACAGATAGTGAAGATCTCTGGTTGTCTTGCTTTGAAATTTATGCTTTCTTATGTCCCGTTCTGTTCTGTTTTGTTGTGTTTAATTTTACCCCCTTTAAAATAAAATTTAAAAAAAAATTGTGTGGCTCAATTTCAGCTCTTGTGGTACAGAATTCTAAAATATGCATTAGATCACTAATTCATCAATTCAGTCAACCAATTCTGTTTTAGATGATTTTAACTTTAATTTCTTTGTCAAGAACAATCAGATGAGGATCCAGACTCTTTCCAACCTTGCTATCCTTAATAGTTTCCAAAATGCCATGGTCCACGAAATCTAAAAAATAGTGCATCTTAAACTGGCTCCACTAAAATTAAAATAAGAGAATGGAGACAGAATGACTATGTACCTAGTAACATAATTCTATTAATTAAAAAATGATAGAGAAGAGTATTCAAGTCTCTTTATCTAGGAATGTAAAGGATAATATTGTGAACTGCTCTGATTTCCCACCTTGGTCTTTCATCTCCTGGTTACCAAAGGCAAAACTTCCACGTGGTTATTAACTCCCCTTTAAATAAAAAATTGTGGTGGGGTTTTGCCACTTCATGTGTTTCCACTGCCCACAAGCAGTATGAAACAAGTTTTACAGATCATGTTTCACATCATGATGGTTAGCCTGCAAAATATCTATGGCTTTACTAAATAGAAAAGCCAGTATGTCCAGCCATTTCGAAGGAAACTTGGGATTCCTGCTTGAACTGTAAGACTAGGTCAAAATTTATCATACACCCTGACAACAGAACGAGATGTGAATGCAAGACTTGTGGCAGCTCATGCAAAGTGGGTATGTCTTGTCACCCTCAAAGTTAAAACCAGACACAGAATCTTTTGGTCCCATTTATTCTACTTCATGTGGAACTATAGCCAGTGAAAATAAAGTGGAGGTTCCTATGCACACCTCTGAATGAGCATATGAGTCACAGTGGAGACAGAACATCTGGATAGAGAATGAATTGTTCTCTTTTAGTACTTTTGCTAATTCCTAACATTTGAATCACACTTTAAAGTTAGCAAAATGATTTCAAATCCATTATAAAGCTCACAAGAACCTCATGTGGTAGCCACAATACTCAAGTGTATCAAACAGCTGCCTCAAGAGCCAGTATTTGTATAGCGCATTGCTTTTCATGTATATTAACTCACTTGTCCCTTGTAACTCAAGAACATAGTGAGAGGTTTCAATTTCTCATTTTATAACTAAGTAAACTGAGGCTAGGAAATAAACCAAGAAGATTCCTACAGAATCAACCGGCAGTGCCAATGGTTGAACCCTAGTGTTCACAAATCAGTTTTTCAGCCACATGGCAAACTCACTGTTCTTTCAAAAAATACCATGTTGTCTCTTCATAGTCATGTATATTGATGATGTGCACAATAAACCAATAGAAGTCTTAGATCCTTTCATTAAAGTTCTATATATTGGAAATCCCCTAAATTATCTAACACACATAGCATTGACTCTTTACTGGTCAATTACTGCTCAGTTTGTAAAATAACTTACTGAATGGTCTTATTATTTCCTTGTTTCCCCACTCTGCATATCACTCTAAATGTCATCATACCAAACTGCAAATTCTACCAAACCTGTACTAGAGGACTGGATTATGGTTGAAAGAGGACTGGACTATGGCAATTTCCTCAAACTCATCATATACTAGAATTTTTATACCTTTAACTTGACTTTCTTTCAGAACCTTCTCTTATCATTCTTTTCCTTCAGAATTAATCACATAATTCAGCTCCTTATGCTCTCATATACTATTACATTTATTTCTCTCCCCTGCAAGACTGCAAACTCCTAAAAGAGATTAGCACAGTGTTCAGGCACTTAATATATATTTACTGCATTAATTCACTTCAGTGAAGTAGCCAATGACCTGTCTATTGTGCTACCAAACTAACAATCTTAAGTGTGCAATATGGGGAAAATACAAACTAGCAAATCTCAAATTTGATGAATGGTCAAGTGTAATCCTTCATCAGTCTCTGAATAGATAGATAGAAAAATATTGCATAGCTTTCCTGAGTTACTCTTTCTGCTGCTTCGCAGTCATGAAGATAAGAAAAGGAAAACTGCTTTTCTCAGACAAACTAAGAGGACAGATGACTATTTCATAGTCTGCAGAGTGGTTGTAAAAGCAAAATGGCAAACCACTCAATAAATGTTTTCTCATAAAGAATGCTCCAGGGTGGAATGAACATCCATGTGCATGCCAAACAGGCCCTCTGAAAAGTCTGTCCACAAGGAAAGTAGAACCATCCAAGCAAAAAGAGTGAGTCATCCCATAACCATGTACATAGCTCCTCTCAAAACTAAAAGTCAGTTCCAATTGTGCCCTTTGTTTCATAGGGCATTGAAAGAATCCTTTGCGAATTCTGAAGCTGAGACCGGGTTTTCTCCAATGCATCAAGGTTCCTACCAAAATCATTCCCAAGGATGAAAACACCTCCCTAAATATTTTTGGACTTCATTTAACAAACTCCAGACCATAAAATCTCTCCTTTCATTTTGTTCACTAAGGAAATAAAATGAAGGAGACTATTCCAAAAGTATCATGGCAGTTTCCTTGGGAAGAAGTTTCAAAAGACATTCTCCAGTTATCATGACCATGGTAAGTCTGTACTTCTAGAGGCAGCAAAGGAAACTGCAATGAGAACTATTTTACAAGCACAAACAACTTGAAAGAAAAATATAAAGAAGAATTTGTCCAATTCCTTATATTTCTTCTGGCAGTGACTGAATATGCTAATACTAGTGTTTATGTGGAGTGATTTTGTTTTGGTACCACACAAGTTGTTGGGAGGAAAGAGAAAGACTTGTTCTACTCTTACTGTTCAGAGAACTGGTTTACATATATTGGTAATTATCATACAGAGTTCAGGGCAATATTTGTGAGAATTTATAGAAGAAAGTGTCATTAAAAGAAACACTCTCAGTACCATAATTGTTTTAATATTCTGGCACCATGACTAATTTATATGGAAGTTCCAAAAGTTAAAAGAGGGCATGAAGATTTTACATTTATTGAAAGATCTGTGCTTATTGTAGGTATCTATAAATTTTTCTGAGCTTAATAAAGCTGAAATGGGACAAAGGGATCTGCATTTGTAACAAGCACCCCCCACACAGGGGATTCATAAAAAGGCAGTCATGGAATCACATGTTACAAATCCTGTCATCCTATAAATATTAGGGTCAGGGACAGGCTTGCCAGTGACACCCACTCAGATGATAAGACACCCTCCAATACAGACAGCCATCACCAACTCACAAAGAAATTGAGATTTTGCATTCGGCTGCTGCAGGGGAGTACAGGAAAAAGACAAAACAAAAGAGAAAAATTCAGTTGCAAACCTCCAGCTAATCCCAAACAAGTCCAGGAGACATGGACATAGAAGAAAATTTAAGTCACACCAGAAGTGCCAGATCGTGAGTTCAATCTCTGTTACCAAAAAGAAAAAAAAAATTGTTGCAGAAGTAAGATAACTTCCACAAAAAACAACTGAAAAACTTCATGACTACCAAATCAACCCTACAAAGAGTACTGAAAGATATTGTAGACTTACATAAAAATGTTTACAATTTTAAGAAAAACAACAGAGAAAACCACCAAGCAAGGTAAACAATTAAACAGAGGGGGAAGTCTAAGAACCAGTGGAAGAAAGAAAACATGATAATGATAAGCCAATACACATCAGTTATAACCATTAACATAAATGGCCCTAATTCACCAATGAAATGAAATAGACTGGCAGAATGGATCAAGAAACAAAATCCAACAATATGCTGTACACAAGAAACACATTTAAATCAAAAAGAAATTCATAGACCAAAAGTCAAAGGATGGAAAACAGTACTTCATGCAACAGGAAGCCAGAAAAAAAGCAGGGGTCGATATTCTGTTTGCAGACAATGTAAATTTCAAAACAACAATTGTTAAAATAGATATAGAAGGTCACTATATACTGGTTATGGGAAAACATCAACAGAAAGACATAACAATCTTAAATATATATGCACCAAATAGGGAGCACACAGCTATATAAGACAAATATTAATAGACATGAACAATCACATAAACAATAACACAGTTATAACAGGAGAACTTAACACTCCAGTGATATAAAGATGGAGATCAATTAGACAAAATATGTACAAAGAAATAACAGAACTGAATCAAACATATGAAAAAAATGGACTTAGTAGATAGATGTGTACATGGTATTCTACCCAGCAACATGAGTATACACACTCTTCTCAGCTACACATGGGATATTCTCTAAAATGAATCATATACTAGTCCATAGATCATGCTTTAAAAAATGCAAAAGAATTGAACTTACCCCATGCATATTATCTGACTACAGTGCCATGAAAGTGAAAATTAATGATAAAAGAAATCAAAAAACTCCACAAACACATGGAAATTAAATAATATACTCCTAAATAATCATTAGGTCACAGAGGAAATTAAAGATATTAAACAATATCTACAAGTAAATAAAAATACAAATACATCTTACTGGAACCTATGGGATGCAATGAAAGCAGTCCTCAGAGGAAAATTTATTGCACTGAATTCCCACATCAAGAAAACAGAATGAACACAAATAAACAACCTGATGCTATACCCCCAACATCTAGAAAAAGAAGAGCAAGTCAAGCCCAAAACCAAAAGAAGGAAAGAAATTAAGATGAGAGTGGAAATCATCAGAATAGAGATGAAGAAAACAATACAAAGAATGAATGAATCAAAGAGTTGATTCTTTGAAAGAATAAATAAAATTGATAAGTCTCTAGCCAAACTTATCAAAATAATAAAAGAAAAACTCAGATTCATGAAATAAGGTAAAAAAGGGTAAAATCACGGCAGACTTTGTGGAAATGCAGAAGATCATCAATACCTACTCATGAAAACCTTTACTCTTATAGATTTGATAATGCAGAAGAAACGGACAGATTCCTAGAATCATATGAATTACCAAAGCTGGATCATGAAGACATAAAACTGCTGAATAAATCAATTTCAATTAATGAAATTGAAAATGTAATTAGAATGTTACCAACTAAGAAAAGCCTAAGTCCTGATAAATTCATTGCTGAATACTACAAGAAATTTAAGGAAGCCTTAATGCCAACACTCCTCAAATTCTTCAGTGAAACTGAAAGGAAGAAATTCTCCCTAACTCATTCCTGGAAGCAAGTATTACCCTAGTATCAAAACAAAAGAAAGACCCAAAATAAGAAAATTACAGGCCAATCTCCCTAATGAACGTAGATGCAAAAATCCTCAATAAACATAATGCAGTGAATCATCAAGAAGATTATATACTACAACCAGTGAGATTCATCTCAGGAATACAGGGATGGTTCAACATATGCAAATGAATGAAGGAAGTACACTATATAAATAGTCAAAGTCAAGAATCATGAGATCATCTCAACAGATGCAGAAAGGATTTTGAAGAACTCCAACACTCACTGATGATAAAAATCCTAGAGAAAAATCAGAATAATCATTCACTCAAACTGATAAAAGCCATACACTTTAAAACAACAAACAACAACTTACTGAATGGACAAAAATTGAAAGCTTTCAACCTCAAATCAGGAAAAGACAAGGGTGTCCATTATCACCACTCCTATTCAACATAGTTCTGGAAATCTTAGCCAGAACAATTAGCAAAGAGAGACAAATAAAAGGAATAAGGATAGGAAAAGAAGAATTTAAATTATCATTATTTGCAGATGACATGATGCTCTACATAGACGACCCCCAAAACTCCACTGCACGACTTCTAGATCTAATAAACAAATCTAGTAATGTAGCTGGATACAAAGACAACACTCAAAAATAGAATAGCATTCCTGTACACAAGCAACAAACTCACTAAGAGAGAAATAAAGGAAAACACATGCTTCCCAAAAGCACTCAAAAAATGAAATATTTAGGAATCAATCTAACAAAGGAAGTAAAATATCTACACACTGAAAATTGCACCTCTCTGATAAAAGAAATCAAAGAGGATTTCAGAAAATGGAGAGACATTCCTTGTTCATGGGTAGGAAGAACAAATATTGTGAAAATGACCCTGTTTCCAAAATTGTTATACAAATTTAATGCAATTCTAATGACAATACTAGTAGCATACCTCATAGATCTAGAGAAATGATTCCTAAAATTCATCTGGAACCAGAAGAGACCTAGAATAGCAAAGGCGATTCTGGGCAACAAAGGCAAGGCAGGAGGCATCACAATCCCTGACTTGAAATTATACCAAAAAGGTATTGTGATAAAATCAGCATGGTACCAAAATAAAAACAGACCTGAAGATCAATGGAACAGATTAGAAGATACAGCCACAACTACAAACACACTCAATCACCTTATCTTCCATAAAGGGGTCAAACTAGTTCACTGGAAGAAAGACAGCATTTTTAATAAGTGGTGCTGGAAAAACTGGCTTTCCATATGCCAAAAACTAAAACTAGAGCTATGTCTATCACTATGCACTAAAGTACATTCAAAATGTATCAAAGATCTAAAAATTAAAACAGAAACACTAAAGCTGCTACAAGACAATGTAGGTGTAAATCTTAAAGACGTAAGGGTATGCTGAAAGTTCATGAACAAAAATCAAACTGCACAGGAAATACTTCCCAGAATTAACAACTGGAATCTCATCTTATTAAAAAGTTTTTG
>PVJX010049681.1:0-10968 GCA_004027295.1 Dolichotis patagonum
CCCGAAATTCTCATGCACCCAGAGGCAGTGCTTTTAGAAGGAATTGTATCATGGGGCACTATGCACCTAAGTGGATTTGCCTACTAATAAGTTCACATCTGAGTGTCCTGTTGGAGGTGAAAGTCTGGTCAGAACAGGAGGGACATGGGGGTATGATCTGGAAGGCTACAGTTCCCTCCCTGGTTTCTCCCCACTGCATCCTGACCACAGTGATGTAAGCAGCTTTGCTCCCTTGAACCCTCCCATGGGACCATTTCTGCTTGGGAGCTGGCTGATCATGGAGCCAAGATAGACTGTAAGCTAAAATAACCTCTTTTTATGTTGTGGATTTGGGGTATTGTGTCTCAGTGACAAAAAAGTACAGGTTAATAGAAAGGCACATCAAATGGGAACTTCTCACTGTAAAGTATTTGGAAAAATACACAACTCTGAAACAATTTCAGAGTGCTCATAATGTCCCAGAATGTTTTGTGCAGATACCTACCATTTCTTGTGCACATTTAGAAACTGCAATATAGTCATATTTTAGTTTTATAATTAAACCTAATAAGGGCAGATACACTATCTCAAAGAGCTAATATTATGGTATTTAGTCTGTAGAATTTACATGGGATCAGATATTCAGTTCAATTTCTTCAACCTATCTTTTTCTCAAACCCTTCATTCTCCTGTCATTTTTGTATCTTTCTCATTTTTTGATGTCAGTGTGAGTTACCCCTTTGCACCATCAAGTTTTACTCAAGTGGCTATATTGTCATATTTCTCTTTTACTGACACCTTGTTATTGCTTGTTATTGTGAGGTAGCTTTTAGCTGTCACTGTTATTACTCCACATCTCACCTGTCTTTGTTTTTTTTTTTTTGATATTGGGAATTGAACACAGGACTTTGTATTGCTGTGCAGGCTTTATACCACTGAGCTATATCCCCAGCCCTCACCTGTTCTTATGGACTTCAGTAGAGAGGGCAGAGTTTGTAGATTTGTTCTTCAGATGAAACACTGAACAGAACAGGAAGAACTCAGCTAGTAGTGGTAGTTTGGGGGCATTAGGGCCCTTCTTCCTGCCTCCTTTGGTTGGTCCAAACTAATTCACTTCTGGATCATTCTTTGTGGATTTCCTTTTCCCAGGCATTGTCTTCTGTCAGAGGTTTTCTTGGAAAACTGCAGAAAGTGGGGATCTTCAGATTTCCCTTTTTTAGTGTACTTCTCTTTTGTTTTAACAAAGAAGGCAAACTAGCTCTTTGTTTTTTTGGAGTCACTTTTAAAGTCAATAAATTGACTTTTATTATTTGTTAGTTCCTGAGTATATTTTTAAAGAAAAAAAATTCTAAGTTGATGATTAGTAAGATAGTTATAAAAGTACTATCATAAACTACCTTAGTTACATACATATTTCTGTGCAGTTTTTTTGTATTATTTTGAAGCCATTCATTTCATCTGGCACATGTGTCAAGATATTGGAACAAAAATTGTAACAATAAGACCTTTTAAAGCTTGGTATTCTAATTTTATACTTGAGTGTATTTCTAAAATTGTTTACAAATTTATTGTTTTTTAAATGTACCAGTTTTAAGTGTACTGGCAAATTTAGTATTTAAACATGTTTGTGAAAGTGAATAATCAGTGCATAACTTGCTCCTTTGTGTAAAATCCCATTTGCATACATCAGATTTGTTTTAAATAAGTGTGTCTCCAAATGTTGTTGCCTGTGTCCAAAAAGAAGAAAATTTCATTCCAGCTTGATGTGAAGAATTAATTTAGATTTGGCACTTTAATAAGTAAAATATAGTAGATTGTGTTACTTTATTCTTTTCAACAACATCCTGTTAAAATCTACTCAACATCCTCAACTTTAATCTTTCTGGATGTATTACAGCTCTTCAACTGTGCAATTTAACTTTTATTTTATTTACTTTTTTATTTCTGTTTGCAGTACCTAATGATTTTATTCATCGCGAGGCATAGGTACATGAACCTTATACCTCGTAATTCCTTTTATTCCTCTTCCACTTACCTTCTTCCCCAATCCCCCATTTTTAGATCACCTTACCCTTTTCAAAAGATCTATGTTTCTTATTGTCTGTCTTTTATTTTGCTCTTTATTTATACTTTGGATTTTTCATATAAGAGAGATGGTGTAAATTTAAGCTTGTGTGTCTGATTTATTTCATTTAACATTATGGTCTCAAGATGCATCCTTTTTCCCACAAATAACTCAAATTTATCCTTCTTTACAGGACAATAGTACTCCATTGTCTATAAATACCATATGGAAATATAGGCCAATTTTAAGACTTGACTATTAAGTTTTGCTGTTATAAATACAGTATGTATGTATTACTGTAGTATAATTTCTTTTTACTCTTTTGGGAAGATACCTAAAAGGGAAATAGGTGGATCAAATGGAATTTCTAATTTTAGCTTTTGAAGAATCTTCATACTAATTTCCACAGTGCATGTACTGATTTATAGTCCCACCAGTAAGTTTTCCTTTTCTCTCATATCCTCTCCAGCATTTGTTATTCTTTAATTTCTTGATGATAGCTGTTCTTTCTGAAGAAAGCTTGTTGCTTCAACTTGCATTTCTCTGATTGCCAGATAAGTTGAATTTTTTTCCCTATATTTATTGTCCATTTGTACTGCCTAAAAGAAGTTTCTATGCATTTCAGTTGTTCATTTTCATTTCTAATTGAGTGTTTTATTTTTGGGGTGGTACTTTTTTTCAAAAAAATGCTTATATGATAATTAGTTTTCTGTCTCAGGAATAGTTGGCTAAATTCTTTTCCCATTTTATGGTTTGTTTCTTCACTCTTGTTTGATGTTTAGAATCCAGTCTGTTGATTGTTTGAATTATTTCTTGTATAATTGGGGTTGTGTTTAGAAAGCTCTTGGCTTCACCCATGTCTTCATGCTTCTACCTATTTTATCTTCCAGCAGATTGTTTTTGTTTTAATATTTAGGTTTTTGATCCATTTTGATTTTATTTTGATACATGTTGATAAATATGGATATGGAGTCACCTTCGTACATATATAGCTAATTTTACCAGCACAGTTTGTTAGAGAGGCTGTCTTGCCTCCAGCTTATGTTTTTGCCCCCCTTTGTCAAAGATCAGTTAGTGAGCATTCATAGGATTTTTCCTGAATCTTCTGTTGTGTTCCATTGATCCACATTTCTGCTTTTGTGCCAGTACCTTGCTGTTTTTATGTAACTTTAGAGTAGAACTTGAAATCTGGGATTGTGATGCCTCCTGCTTTGTTCTTATTGCCCACAAACATTTTTACTCTTCTAGGTTCTTCTGGTTTCATATAAATATTAAGATTGTTTTCTTTAGTTCTGTGAGGAATGCTGTTGGTATTTTGATGGGGCTTGTGTTAAATCTCTGTGCCAGTATTGGAAGCATGGCTATTTTGACTGTGCTGGTTCTGCCTGTCCAGGAACAGGGGATATCTCTCCATTTTCTGATGTCCTTTTTTATCTCTTTGGTAGAGTACTATAGTTTTTGTTATGGAGCCCTTTCATTTCCTTGGTTAGATTAATTCCTATGTAATTTTTCTTGAGGTTTTTTGTGAATAGTACTGTTTTCCTTTCTTGATGGGTTCATTTTGTTGTGCAGGAACACTGTTGACTTTTGTGTGTTGCTTTTGTGTTCTTTTCCATTGGCGAATTTATAGTTCTGGAAGTCTTTTGATGGAACTTTTTGGGTCTTCTGTGTAAAGAATCATGTCATCTGTGAATAATGATAGTTTGATTTCTTCCTTTGCTGCATTTATCTTTTTTATTTCTTTCTCTTGCTTGATTGCTCTGCCTAATATTTCCAGGAGTGATGGTGTGGACATACTTGTCTTGTTCCTGATTTTAAAGGGGAAACTTTTAACTTTTCTACATATAATATGATTTTGACCATTGGTTTGTTATAAATAGCTTTTGTCAGATTGAGATAACATCCTTCTATAACTTTTCTTCAAGGTTCTTTATCATGAATGGATGTTGGATCCTGTCTGTCTTCTTTTTTGCATCTAATGAGATGATCATAGGATTTTTGTCCTTGATTCTGTTTATGTGATGTATTACACTTACTGATTTCTATATGTTGAACCATTCGTGCATATCAGGGATGAGGCCTACTTGGTCATAATGTATGATTTTTTGCGGGGAGGGTTAGTTTTTGCATCTATTTGCTGGTATCTTGTTGAGAATTTTTGCATCTATGTTCATTAAAGAGTTTGGCCTACAATTCTCTGTGTTTCTCTCTGTCTCTCTGTCTCTGTCTCTGTCTCTCTCTCTCTCTCTTTGGGGAGGTTGGGTCCTTATCTGGTTTTGCAATCAAGGTAATGCTAGCTTTCAGAAATGAGTTTGGAAATACTTCTCTTTCAGTTTCGTTAAAGAATGTGAGGAATATTGGAGTTAGATCTTCCCTGAAGTTCTTGTAGAATTTGTTTTGAATCCATCAGGTTCTATGCCATTTCCTTAGTTGGTAGCTTTTTTTAAAAAAAAATATTTGATGCCTGAATTTCTTTGCCTTTTATTTGACTGTTCAAAGTTTTCATATCTTTTTGCTTCAGTTTTGGTAATTCACATGGAATTCAAATACATCTGTCCATTTCTTGTGGTTTCTCCAGTTTATTGGAATACAAAATTTCATAGTATTTATTAATAATTTGGATTTTGGCAGTGTCTGTTGTGATTTCAACTATTTAATTTCTAATTACATTGATATGAGCCTTTTCTTCCCTTTGTTAAAATTGAGTAAATGCTTGTCTTTTTTTTTTTCTTTCCAAGAACCAGCTATTTGAATAAGTCATTCTGTGTGTATGTGTTTGTATGTGTGTTTCATTAATTTCCACCCTGATTTTTATAATTTCCTTTTGGATTTTAGAGAGTTCTTTCTCTGGCTGTGATTATTAGCAGTTCTTTATGTCTATCTTGTTTGTGTGTTGAATTCTTTTCCCATACTTGGAAAATTTTCTGCTATGTTTTATGTAAACATTTTTTTTATTCCATATGTTCTGTCCTCTGACTTTTCTCTAGCATCATTTATTCTTGTTAGTCTTCTTTGTGCTGTCTAGTAGCTGATGGATCAGTTTTCCTTGCTTTCTTGTTATTAAGATATTGTTGAATATATGGCTTTGCGCATCAGACTTATCTTCTAGATGTGACATTTTTGTCCTCACATCAGTCACTTTTGTTTGTATATTCAATAGAATTCTTCACCTTTGGGATTTCTTTTTGGTACCTTTTCATGAACTCTGTTTTTGTTGCTAAATTTGTCATTCATGTTTTGCATAGTTTTGGTACTTTCAGTTTTTTTTTTAAATCTTACTCATTTAAATGCATTGATGAGTTTATTAATTCCATTATCTGGTTGTATCATCTTTGACCTTACCTAGTTTCTTTGCTTACTCTTTGATCATTTCATCCATTTGGTATTGTATCTCCTCTTGTACCTCCTTTGAATTTGGATTATTCTTATTTTTCTCCTTTGTTGCCCCTTGGATCTGCTTTGAGGGAGTTGGGACTTTTGGGGGGTATTTTGTTGCCTTGTTTTTTCATGTTTCTGTATATATTTGTTTTCTGTGTGCTGAGGGTTGAGGTCAAATAGAGTGAAGAGACTTATTGGTGTGAAGATCTCTTTGGTTAGATCCTATCTTCCATTTGTGTGATTTTGGTTTTGTTAAGTGGTATTGTCTATCACTCAGTCTATTCAGTTTAGTAGGGTTGTACCCAGCCACTGTGTTGGAAGGAGAGAATTCTTACTAGTTGTAATAACATTAGGTTCAACCTTAATCATGAATATGAAAACTTGTTTTAATAATTTCATTCTTTTATCAATGTCCCTTACAGACTATAGTATACTACAATTAGTGGTTAGTCTTTGATTTGGAAGGAGGGAAGGAAAGAAGAAGGGAATATCAAAGGTAGTAGATAAGGAAGAAGGCAGTAATAAGAGAAATGTCATTTGGTAAAAAATACTCAGGAGTTGGAGTCTGTTGAATTTATTTTTATAGCTGAAATATAGGGGTAGGGTTGAGGGGATTTGACAGAATATTTCTGGAGGGGTACAGAGGGATGGAAGTACAATTAGAGATTGAGGGAAGCTTTGGGATTATTGGAATCTGTTAAGATATTTGTAGTTAGTTTTGTTTAAGCACAGTTCTGCTAAATGTTACCCTGACACGCCTATGAATGGCATTTAAATTAAAGCATTGGCTAATAACCCTTACTCTCTTTTCTACATATGTAGGTACCTTCTATATATGCCATATGAGAGGAGGAGAAGAGAAGGAAGGTAAGGGGAGAAGAAAACAAAGAGAAAAAAATAGGGAGGAAAGAAACATTGAAAATAAAATGGAAAATCTGCCGTACAGTAGCTTTATGCAACAAATGAACATACTTTTTTTAGGAGGAATTGAGGAATGCAGGATGTATACAACATTTTCACTAAAATCTAATGATAGTTATTTTAAAATAGCTCACAATTAGATTTACCTTTTCAGATATTGGAAATTATTGGGACAAATTAGTATGTCAGCCAGTAATTTTCTAATGTATGTGTAATTTCAAAAGTTTCCACATGATGGCAGAAGATCCTTGTGGGAAGAGTTTAGTGAATTAAATTGAGAAAACTATATTTCAGTTTTAGTCTGAAATGTTTGTCTTTTCACATTCTAACTATTAATATTCATGTTTGTATTATTTATTATAGATATATTGTTGCCATCTTAAGTATTTTAAATGTATTCACTGGTACTAAAATGAAATAATTTTCTATTTCTTACATATAATATATTTTTAAAGGTTTTATAGGTATCCTTGAATAGTGGTTTCAGTAATATTTTGGTAAATATTCTTTTTTCTTAGGTGCAGAGAAATTGATTTTAGTCATTTATTTCTTATAGCTAAACATATAAAATTTAATATATGAAATTTGTTTTTGAATTTTTAATACTTATTGCACGTTCGTAAGAAAGCATCCAAATTTGCAGCGTCAACTATTTTTTGGTGTACAAAGTCTAAAAAATAACTACAGAAATAAATTTCAATATAAACTCCAATTTGACTTTATTTCAGAAATTAAGGAATTCAGTCAACATTTATTCTTTTATGTTAACTTGCTTAGAATTTAGAATGGCCATCTCATGGTCTCAACCATTCTGATTCTTTCTTATTATTCTCTATCACTCTCAAGTCTTAAATATTTATAGTCTTTCTTTAAGAAGTTGATCCAGTGAATTTTTATTAAAGTTGTACTATCTTAGTCAATTTCCTTGTTGCTGGGACAAAATACCTGTTACTCATAACTTATAAAAGGAGAGGTTTGTTTTGGTTCATGGTTTTAAGCCATGCTTGTCAGGCTTCAAGGCAGAAATAGGGTGGGCAAAGGGGCATGGCAGAGGAAAAATTGCTCAACTTACGGCCACCAGAAAGCAGAGGAAGAACGGGTGAGCCAGGGAGGAGCACACACACAGTGACCCTTCTCAGTCTTGACCCCAACTTGTAACTGCGCATTCATCTACTGGACTCATCAATGGGTGAATCCACTGATGAGCATACTGCCCCTGTGATTTCATCTTCTGCAGACGTGAGGATTTGGGGGGATTTTAGATCTAAATTAGAATACCTGCTATGTTTCAGATACCTGTGCAGACGCTGATGATTCATAGTGGTTAAAAAAAATCATTTTTTTCTGAGTTCTCAGTATTGAGAGGTGGAGAGGCACCAGATATGTGCTTGTATTTGAGTTTATCTTTGTAGTTCTTATTAAAATATGTATTTTTATAAAATTTAAGATTCTATAGCTTTTTACAAAGTTACAGATTAACTGTGAAAGTATGAAATTAAGAATTACATGAATGATGACCTAAAAAAAAGAAAGAATATAGAAACAGAAGTCTGGAAATTCAAGAAAATATTAAGTGGGATATTTTTTCTTCTTTTCTTCAAACACTAAATGGTAGATATTGTAATTAACAAAGAAAGAAAGAGAAAACACTTTCTACTTTTGCTCAGTAACATCTGCATTTTCCAATAAGCTGCTTTATCTGTTGCTAGTTTGATTGTGTAACTTGCTGTCAAAACTAGAATACTATTGGGAATGAAAGAAGCACAGAAATAAATCATACACTTATTTGAAATGTGTGTTGACTTCTAAATTGGATTTATTGTGCTGCTAGAACTGTATTTCTTAGTGATGACTTATCACAGATAAATTTTTAAAATATGTAAGTATAATTTAAGATAAGAAAATGATTTGTTAACTATGTTTAATACAAAAGGAACAAAAGAATTCTTGGGTCATATTAATGAACTTTAGTTTTAGTTGTTTATGTCGATCAAGTGTGTCGCTTTTGTCTACAGAATATACATTTTGCAATATAGTTTTACTTTTAAATATTTTTAAAAGTTGCAGTCTTTTTGAAGTTGTATTCTGTGCTTAATATAGAAAATGATCTTTCTATAAGGGCTGAGATAGCAGAGAGGCTTACAACAAATTCTGTTCTGTGGGAGATAATTTCAAAATCAATACATTTTGTTCTTAAAAGTATATAAATACTTCAGCCCAGATATTTTAACAGTGCTATCTTTTTGTCTTTATTTAGCTTTCTTTGACAGTATTATAAGACAAAATATATCAGATCTTTTATCCATATTGGGATTATTGTGAATGTTTTGCCAAATTTACATACTCTAAAATCACTTACCTTTTCAGTTTTTTCCTAGTTTGGTATTTATAGAAAAACATCTAGTTAAAATACAAAATCTTTCAAAACATCATTCTCAGAAATGGAGATAGATATGCAAAACTGAATCTTGTTCACTACTTGTGCTCTCTTAATTTAATTCATTTTTTTTTTCTTGGCAGTAAATTTCAGTCTTCCAGTATACAAGGTTTACCTTTAGAAAAAATCCACGCCATATGTTAAAGTTTTTTTTGTTATTTGTCCAGTGCTTTGATTAAAGAATTGTTACTGGTTTAAACAAAATGCAATCAAAATTTAGGGTACTAATGTACAGAACAGCTCGATGTCATTGTAGGATACTTAGGTTGATTTACAAACCAGTTCTGTAGTGGATCCAGTATTTCTAAAATCTGTGGCTGATGGGTAGACAGAAAGCTAGTATTGCCATGCTGAAGTGTTTGTGCTCAATAAGTGTCTTGATATAAAATTTTATAAACTACAGATTTTTAGAGAAGTGTCAACTTGACAACAGATTGTTTCCATTATTAGACTATCACAGTTTGGAAACAGTTATATAAGCACCAAAACTAATTCCATGTCTATTCTCTGGGTCTCTAAATTGAATGAGAACATTGTTTCTTATTTTGACATTTTGCTTCACCAAAATATATGGTTTGTATTATCACTGTAAAAGCAGTTTTATTGCCAGGGCTAAAGTTTTACAAACTGATTTATAGCAGCATTCACAACAGCAGATGTTTCACTTTTAAAAGAGGGAACTTCCAGTAGCTTTACTTTGATTCAGTGAATTTGATAAATTAATCAGGCTATTACTACATTTAATTAAACCGGTTTTGTACTTGAAGCATTTGGTATCACTGATAGAAATTAACATTACTGAACTTCTTGCCAGCTAGTTCTTTTACTAGCAGGTTAAGAAGTAGTGACTTATTTTTTATTATGTGCAGAAAAATTGAGGATCAAATGAGTAAAATTAATTTAGGTGATTAGTGAGTTGATCTAATAGGATAAAAATCCTACTTTTTAGTGTAATATGTAAATACAGTCTTCATCTACACATCTCTGTATTATACATTTTTAATTCAAAATATGTTTTAAAAATGCTAATGTAGAGCTGAGAATTTAGCTCAGTGGCTTAAGTGCCTGCTTGGCAAGCACAAGGTTGTGAATTCAATCCCCAGGAACCCCCTAACCCCCACTGCCAAATGCTAATGTAGATTTGTGTCTTTTGGTTTTTATGAGGTCAGTGGCATTGCAGTAGTCTTTATGTTGCATGTTTATCATCAAATAGTTTGAGTTCACAGACTGAGTCCTCTTAAACTGAACCGAGATTAACTTTTTCTCCTTTAAGTTATAGGTGTCGGGTAATTTGTCTCAGAACTGTTAGCTGACTAATACACCTTGTATTAATTGTACATAGTAATGAAGTTCAGTGTTCTATATGCCACATGCATATGGTGTATACCTACCAGTCCAACCTCCCACTTGCCATCCCTACCTCCAATACCCTTTCCAACTACATTAATCACTACTCTACGTTCAGGTCCTACTCCCACATAAGATAGAACATTTGCCTTTTTTATATCTCTCTTATTTTATATAGTATTCTTTAGTTCCCTTAGGATTTTATATATATATAATCATATATATATGATTATATATATATATTCCAGTTGTAAAACTAATATATATATGTGTGTGTATATATATATATATGTACGTATGTATATGTATTTTCTTTTTCATTACCACTTACCTATTCATGGGCATCTAGACTAATCACAAACCTTAACTATTGTGAATAGTTCCAGAATAAACATGGCTGTACAAATATCTCTTTTACATATTGATTTTTTTTAACCTTTGGATATATACTCAGAAATGAGATTGATAGATAATATAGTAGATTTATTTTTAGTCTTTTGAGGAACTACTAGCTGATGGCTTTACTAATTACATTCCTACTACTAGTATATAAGTATTCCAGGATATAAGTACAGTGGTGCCTTGGTCCATGAACACTTTTATTTGTGAAAGATTTAGTTTGCAAATGAAAGCATTTGGCATTTTTTTTTGTTTGAAAACATAACCACGGCCGTCTTTCCTACACAAACACAATTATGGCAGTCTTTTCCATAATCATGGAATAAAAGAAGTTCGTAAACCAAGGTACCACTGTATTCCTTTCTCTTCAGATTGTGACAAGCATTTGTTATTTTTGATGATTTTTGGTGATAGTTTCTAACAGGTGAGATTGTATCTTATT
>PVJX010049682.1:0-10990 GCA_004027295.1 Dolichotis patagonum
CCCCGCCCCGCCCCGCCCCGCCCCCGCCCTCGCCCCTCGCCTGCCGCGACCGCCCCCTCCCGCCCGGCCGCGCGCTCCCCGCCGGCGTCCGGCGCCCCGCGCGCCCCGCGCTCTCACTCGGCTCCCGCTCCGTCTCCAGCTCCGTCTCCAGCGCCGTCTCCGCCTCCGCCTGGGCCTCTCGTCCCCCCACGCTCCCGGCCCCCATCCCGAGTCCGCTGCGCGCCGGCCGCGGCCCGGTCATGTCAGGATGGAGATCCGGCAGCACGAGTGGCTCTCGGCCTCCCCCCACGAGGGCTTCGAGCAGATGAAGCTCAAAAGCCGCCCCAAGGAGCCGTCGCCGAGCCTGACCCGAGTGGGCGCGAACTTCTACAGCAGCGTCAAGCAGCAGGACTACAGCGCCAGCGTCTGGCTCCGGAGGAAAGACAAGCTGGAACATGTAAGGGCGGCTCGCTCCTCGGCCTCGGCCGGCACCTGCTCCCCGAACCCCTTCCCGCGGTGGTGGCCGGGGCGCGGGGCGCAGGGCGCGGGGCGAGCGGACCTGGGCAGGTGGCCCGCGGGGCGGGAGGGCGCGCGCATCCTTCGCCTGCCCAAGGGCTCCGCCTTCTGCACTTTGTTACCTTCGCGACCTGGCTGCAGGGAAGGAGTGGGGAGATCCTCTTTCAGGCACCGCGGACCCCAGCACACCCAGACCTCCCCGGTAGTTCTCGTGGTGGGGTTTATTTGCACCGTGTTCTGGGGGTATCTGTGAGGTGGGCTCAAAGTAGAAGTGACACAAACGCGGCTCCCAGGAACGCGGCCATGCCCCGTAGAGGGTTGTAGAGGGGCGTTTACCTGGGTCTTCGGCACTGTTTCACTGTGTCCAGAAACCACACATTCATGAAGCTGTGAAGTTGTGTTACTGGCGACGCAGCTTGGGTTTGCGCACAAGCCATTAGAGTTTTCTGCAGAGCGTCCGCTGGGATGAGCCCTTGGCGAGCTCTACTTGAGCCCAACTAGGGAGAGATTAGCGGATTGCAAGGAGAAAGGAGAATAATGAGCGGATCGCCCTGCTTCCCAGGAACTCTCCACTCTAAGGGTGAGCAGCCTTGCGTGAGGATCCCCACTCCCAGGGCGTGCTGGCTTCCAGCAGAGTGTTACTAGCTCTGGGGTCAAGCCCTTAAGGCTGGCCATCCTGAAAGAAAAGAGTCCTCAGAATACAGCGTTTTGTGGATCCACAGTTGCAAATCTGACCCGTCAGCATCTTCTGAAATCAAATGTTAAAATGAAACTAAGAAAATTATCTCAAGAGTGCAGCCCCATAGGTAAGGAGAGCTGCTGTTTCTTCCCGCGGAGCTGCAGGATCCAAATCGAGTCTGTTAATGGAATGTGGAGGTTTCCTTATATTTGGGTCACGATGCTAATAATGATAGATAAAACCAGAAACTCCTGGAACTCACACATCTCCAGCCGCTGCGCCAACCTTAACAGTTATGTTCCTGGGCACTGCGATACCACGGGCTCCCGCGGAGGCGAGCAAAGGGGTGTTTCTCTGTCACCGTCTGAGAGGGTCTTTGCTCAGAACTGAGGTTCTGATTCAGTCATTGAAATGACTAATTCCGAAGCGCTAATTTAAAGCTTTGAGTTAGTAACGGGCTCTGTCTTGTGTCTAGAGAGCCTTTTGCTGATGCCAAAAGGATGCCTCAGATTCTGAAAGCTAAGGAAGTAGCTGAAGGGTATTTCCAGGATGGCAAGTTGTCTGTTTGAAAGGCAACAGCAACACTGATTTAAAGTGCATGTTTCAGAATTAGTGAAGGGACCGGTGATGTTTCGAGTTGGTGGAGGGGAGGAAACAGCATCTTCGTGTAATTTGGTTCTTGATGCTACTGATTTCAGTGCCAGACAAAAGTGGTCCAGCCTTCGAATGGTGATAGAACATGTTTCCATTTCAGTTCTGCCCTGAATGTGTGTTCATTTGCAGCTCGTGCTTTTAGCTGGTCTATGTCCATTATTGTCTTAGTGAAAATCAATAGTGCAACCTTATAAGGCTGTGGCTTCCTGAGTCACAGATGCTGCATGCATCTTACTTCATTGCTGTTTCACTTTTAGCTTTTCATTGGAAGTGAGCAGGTCTACCAGCTGGCCATGGAAGCCTTGCCTTTCTACCTGAGGATAGGATGCTGGGCTCTCTGGAGGATTAGAGACCAAGCAAAGGAAGATCTGTTGTTTGGAAACACGTGTGCATCTGTGCTTTCTTCTTCACTCAGATGCTTCAAAGAGAGCATTGCCTTCATTTTAAAAAGTCAATCAGCTCATTTGTTATTTAAATCAGCATGCCAGTTGTTCAGCTTTCTTACCTACAGTTCTTGAGAGATGTGCATTCTGATGTTTTCCTCCATACTCACTTTTAATTAGAAAGTGGGTTTTGCTTCTAATGAATTTTGACGTATGCTCTTGTCCCTTTGAAATAACCACATTTTTAATGAATTAATATTTATGAAAATACTATGAAAATTAAAGTTGAACAAAGACATCAGTTTCATTTGAATTCAAGTTCTCGGTATTTAGAATATTTATGTCGTGTTTCATATGCCATGATGATGCTGATTTCGAATGCAGTTCTTGAGCTTTAAAAACCTTACAGGTTTACATTTACACCTTACATTTATTACATAAATGTGACATGGTTATATGGCTCTACACAGAGCATGGAAACATCATGTTAACTTCATTACAGACAATGTTTGGAACCTGCATGGTGCCTTCTGCTTTGATGTAGGGATTAGGATGAGTGTGTCATAGAAATTCAAGGGTGATGTATGGTGGTTTAAAAAACATCTTTCTGATCTGTCTAATCAAGTGGATGACCACCATTTTTATTACGTTCAGAAAAATGAATTAATTATGACAGAGATCATATGCCTGGAAACAGCCTACTCAGGTATTTTGCTGCTGCTTTAAAAGCCAATCTAAGTATTAAGGAAATAAATAAATTATAGCTGCAAATGACACACGTATTTAGTCATCACAATAACGGGATTCCCTGAGATGAAATGTGGGTTCTATCCAGACTTTAGAGTCATGACTTAATGTGAAAGTCAATAACAAGATGTAAAGTGACAGCTAAAAGAATATATTTCCACCCACTTTGCTAAAAGTGAGAATAATTTATCACTGCTTTTTTTTCTTTCCTAGTTTAAAGGTTACTGGATGAATCCCTTGGTTTAGAAAGTAAAGGGACGTGAGCTGGTCGATCATTGGAATACTTCCACTAGATCTTTAAATACTTTCTGTCATTGATGGGTCGATTCTTGGGATGAATAGCTATTAAGAAATGAACATATGTAAAAAAAATTCTTCTGTTCCTAAATTATGATTAGAAAGTACAAGAAAATTGTGTTCTGTTCCTTGAATTGTAGACCCTGAACTTACTTGCATGTTTTAGGGAAAAGAAGAATTTCTGGCTACACACAGAATGCTGTCTTATTAGCTACAAATAATGCTCTTGCTTCTTAAAATCTTTTGCTTTCCATTCTACATCATAAATGCCTGTGGCTTTAGGAGGACTTAGGCTTAGGAAGTAATGAATATCTGATTCTTTGTAGAATCCAATATTTATGTTAGGTATAATGTAAAAATGAAGACTTATTTGGTAGCAAAAAAAAAAAAAAAAAGCAGGATGGGCAAAGTGCTGCCCGTGTCCCCTGATCTCTTGGTCCTGGCTGGGTCACTTTAAGGATGACAGGGTTTGACCTCCTCAGAGCAGCATGGCATTAGGCTGGTAGTCTTTTGAACTACATGCCCTTTTTGAACTTTCTGTTTTTAATTTATAAGGAAGAGGTAGAGACGCAGAAGCCAAGCTGCTTGGTTGCCTGCTTTTATGCCCGTTGCGGGTGTAAAGGTTTCCTGGTGCTGTTCATGGAGATCAAGATGCCTTCTGTTCTTTCTTGTATATTCGGTTGGCTTTTGCTAACCTGTGGCTGGAAAGTAGGGGTTCTGGTTAGACAGATCTTCACTTAGACTTTGTTTCTGTTTCTTATTAACTAAAGGGCTCACCATCACCAAAGTGCACATTCTCCATTCTCTTTAAAGAAACAGGAGGTTTTCTGTGATGATTAAATGGGGCATCCTATGTCCACACTGCAGGAAAAAAAAGTCCTCAAATGTTAGGGGCCCAACACCGCCAAGTTATATTTTCCTCCCGCACTTTTCCTCTGTGTGAGTTGGTGGTGGTGGTGGGGTCCTCCTCTTAGCTGGCCTGACTGAGGGAAGCTCCATCTAGATGCCTACCTTTATAGTTACCAGGGCAGCTTAAGGGAAGTTGTTAGATGGCTGTTTGCACTGTTACCCAGAGCTGATCCATCCTTATGGCTGGTGCTTATTGACCAATGAAAGTTTTATGGCTCAGACTGGCTTCCAAGGGGATGGGAAAGGGAGGTCCAGCTGAGACTCAGGAGGAAGAGAAAGAGCACCCCTTGAAAGCCATCATGAGGACTGACACAGCAGGTACGTACACACTTAGTGCTGTGTTGGGCTCAAATAACTGCTCTACAGTGTGCCTGTAGGTGTAGTTTCTTCTCAGTTTCGCCTGTCTCTCTGCCTGAGTCCTCTCACTCCACCCAGAGAGATCTCAGACATCACATCTGAGATCAGTGTGATACATATTTGATACCTGTGTTACAGTCTTGGAGCCAAAGCCCGTGGGTCCTTTTTCCAGGAAGGTCAGCTCACTTACTGGGCCAGGCCTGTTAAGCTGGCTTTTTGTCTGATTTCCACCCATCCATCCTCTGGTGACCTGCCTCTTCCTAGACAGTGGCCTTTCGCTTACTCCTTGCCTGGTCATTTCAAGCTGAATCTTCTGGTTCTTGTGCTCTCTGCTGGCCTCTGCAGGTAAAGCCTAGCTCCTTGCCCTGCCCGGAAGTCTGCCCTCCTTCCCAGTTAACACCGGTGGAATTGAGTTGTAAGATAATACAATAATCTGTAAGATAGAGGAGGTGGCCTGTTTACCATGGAAAGAGAAAGATGAAGGGAGTCTTGGTAAAGAGTAAACACCAGAATCCCTAATCTGAGCCATAGTGATGTCTTGGTTTAATAAATGTGTGACACTTAAAAGATAGTTTCCTCTAAGCGTGAATTTGCACCTATTTTTCTTGAGTTATGTTACCAGTGATTAGTAAATAAATGCCAAATACATGGTCACCTCCTGGAGTAAATTATTCACGTGATGAACGAAGAGTAAAGAGATGCAGTTGTCTCAGCTCGTGTTATAGAATGCCATTTATGTCCCCCCAGAGCAGATCCACGAGCATGTCATACCCCACAGAGCAAATCAGCAAAGCACGGAAAGACAAAGTTCAATCTAAGGGAATCAATCTTTAAAATGGCCTATTAGAAATCACACAAACAGTCTGGCAAACGCCTAGGAACAGTGGCATCGCCCAGAATTATTTCCTGTGATTTTAGATAAACAAAACAGATGCATTCTACACAGGGCAGTGTTTTCGTCTTCTCTAGCTCATTAGGCGGGAAATGAACGCATACCTCTCTCCTGAGTATCTTCCAGTGGCTCTCAGTACTGTGTCCATGAATTGCATTTGACACGTGTATTCGCCACTAATGGACCCTTCTCCCTGGGCCAACTGGGCAGTTTGTTTTGAAGAAGCTTTGGTTTCTTTGAACTCTGTTGGGTGGAGTTCAAAGAAACCACTCTGTTGGGTGGACTTATTTTAACATAATTAGAGTTGGTGACATAAGACATTCAGTGTATTTAGTTAG
This sequence comes from Dolichotis patagonum, assembly GCA_004027295.1. NCBI lineage: Eukaryota > Metazoa > Chordata > Mammalia > Rodentia > Caviidae > Dolichotis > Dolichotis patagonum. Next base: position 5,752 of record PVJX010049682.1, read on the forward strand.
AGAAGCTCAAGATGATGGATTTAAGGTGTTATTTTCCTTCTCTGATTCCAAATAGTAATGGTATACCGATTTCTGACTCATTTTTCTAAAGTGCTTCTGTTTCTTTTTACACACTTTTGTGTGCAGGTCACACTTAAATCTATATAGCGATCCTTCATGTTTCTATTTCTGCTGTACACATCAAGAAGTCTGATGCATCTTTTGAACTTCTAGTCCACGCCAGTAGGTAGAGTATATTCTCACACTGACTTGACAGATAGATAACATATTTAGATAGGTGGGCACTGTGTTAATTTCTCACACCTGAAATGTTGCTTAAACTGTATTTACTGGGGACATTAAAAATACTGAATTGATATCCTCCTATCTGCACAGATCATGGTGTGAGAGCTGAAGATACAACATAAATGTTGAGGTAATATCAAACTATGATCATTAAAGAGACAGACCTTTTAGCCAAAGAAAGTACATTCTGGTTTTTCTGAGAAATGTGGAGAAATGAGCCCAATGTCTAAAATCATAAATCCAGCTCTTAAAGAAGGATTTAAATGAAGAATGTGGCACTCTTTCCCGGGTACCTGTGCTAGAAAGTCATTCTCTTGCCTGGCATGTGAAATGGGTCCAAGTTGAAGTACCTGCCTGGGTGTCATGGGACTGGAGGTCATGGCCTTGAGTGAGAACTGTTTCTTTATTCTCCAGAGTAGACAGTGAGCCTGGTGACTGGAGTGTTTCTCTGAAGTGTGGTATTACTGTGTTCCTTCCAATAAAATCCAGAGTAACATGAGTTAAACTGAGATGGAACATAAAACAAACGAAAACAGCTAGCTGGAAAACTCACCAGTTCACACATTTGTTGAGAGGTTCTTTTTTTGTGAAAGATACTGTTAGGAGATTATGAATTTAATTCAGTAAGCATTTATTTGCTATATACAGTGTTACTTACATTGGAGAATATGCTAAGACTGTAGGTTTTTTCCCTTGAGATGCTTAGTTTATAAATACAGTTACAATATGTTTATAGTGTTACATATAGTACAGAGAAAAGCAAAATAGTATAAAATACTACTTTTAAGGGTCACAGTATTTAGACAGAGAAAGTACAGTTAAAAGTAATGAGTACTGACATGTATAGTGTTACTGTATCATAACAAAGTTGAATTGTTCCCAGTAATGCATTTGATACAAAATTTGAAAATCAATTAGTGTAGTTTATCACATTAACAGACCAGTTTACTATCTATAGATAGATGAAGGAAGAACATTTCATTATTTGATGTAACTATGTACCCGTGCATGATAAAATTTTCGATGAACTAGAAACAAAAGCAACTTTTAGTATTCTGATAAAAGATTTCTTTAAAAAGAAGATCACAATTAGTGGTGAAATATTGAAAAACCATCTTCATAGATTGTGAGTGGAAGAAAGATGCCTAGCTACCATCACTTCTATCATTATTGTATAGGAAGTCATAGACCATGCAATATGGCAAGATAAAAAAATAAAAATACTAGAATTTTAAAAGGGAGCAGTAAAATTATATACCATATTGGCATATGATGTGACCATGTACATTTGAAAATCTGAAATAAACTGCAGATACACTTGAATTAATTTCGCTGAATTTTTCAGAGAACTGAATACAAAGTTAATACGCAAAATTTAGTAAGAACAATTACAAAATAAAGATACTATTATTTATATTAGGAAAAATAACATACTATACTAGGAATATAACTATTAAAAGCTGTAGACCTCTTTTTTCATTCTAATCCCAACTAATCTACAGAATAGAACTAATTCCAGTTTAAAACTCAACAGATTTGTAAATGTACGTGTATGTATTGCAAATGGAGTCAAACATTTATGTGGAAAGCAAAAACCAGCCAAGAAAATCTTGAAGAATAACAAGACTAAAAGACTGATTCCAGATACCACAACTTGTTATAAAGTTAGATTAAAGTAGTATGGCTGTAGTGCAGAATAAACAAATACATCAGTTGATAAACTAGGGAGTCATAAATAGACCTGTACATGTTTAAATACTGGATTTATGACAGCAGTAACTCTGAAGTACTGTGGGAATGAGATTGTATTTTTAAAAAAGCAAAGGGGCCTGGTCAGTTGTGCATCTATTAATAAAAATGCACTGTGATTTTTTTTCACATGATCCATGCAAATAAGTTTAATATAAATGATAGACCTACATTATAAAGTCAAACAATGAGACCTCTAGAAAACAATACACTAAAAAAATTATTAGCTTGGGCTAGGGAAGTTAATAATCCCAACTCATTAATGTTAATAAACTAGACAAATGTGAAATGCACCAAAGACATGAACACAAATGTTTATTCCATTGTGTAAAAACACACACAGTGGTACATTATTGAGCATGAGAACTTTGAAAACTTAAAGCTTTATTCTGTAAGTAAAGAGATGTCTAAGTAGGTGCTTTATTCAAAAAGTCCAGGTTTCAGAAAATTGCAGTGGCATGCAGTGTTGAAGAACGAAACTGGCAATTGGAGGCCTCAGTGTAAAGTCTCTCTTAGGCCCATGTGGGACTAGCAAAGGAAATGACAAGAAAACAGTAAAAGCAGAAAAAGCGAGGAGGCACAAATACAAGCTGTATTGTGAAATAAGAGGTCCTAGGACTTGGTGCTGGATTAGGTGTGGGGAGTGTGAACAGTTTTATCTATTAAGCAAGCATTTTTTGAGTGCCAGGGATGTGTCACAAACTTTACTTGGCATGGTGGATACAAAAATGCACAGGAAAAATTTCAAAAACTCCTTGAGAGTTGGAAGTCTGCCCTGTACATCTTTGTATCTTGGACCCAGGCCATTATTACTGTCTGGACCCATATTATCAATAACATTACGATCATGATTAACATTGAGATTCTAATATTTGCTTTCTACAATAAGCTGAGAGTTTTGGGCTTTGGAAAATTCATATGTATAAGGTCGGACCTTGGAGTTTAGCTTGGTTATGATCTAGTTGCCTTTTGGAACTCAAATTATATTTTGTCAACTCTAAACCCAAAGAGTGGTTGGATGTCTTTCCTATGCAGTCCTGTAACATCATGGGCAGGCATCTGTCATGGCACTTTACATACTGTTTCTTTTTTAATTGTTCAAATTAATCATCTGTCTTCTGCCCTCAGTGAAAGGCTTTAGGACTGTGATGTCTTAGTCACAACAATGTACAGTACTCTGAATGCCCAGCATAGTACCTAGTAGACACCCAACACTGATTGACCTCACAATGGAAAGAGTGAATTGCTGACTGAGTATGTGCTTAGTGAGCCAAAATCCATACACATGAGTTAAAGAATAGGTGGCTTATTATCCTACTTGCCAGGTAAATACTGTAGCTATTAAATGTAACATGAATTCAGTGGAAACATCAGAAGTGCCATGAAAACTGCTGAGGTGTTCATACCTGCTGGAAGAAGATAATTGATGACACTGTATCCAGATCATTGTGCAGTTTGGGATTTCACTGATTTTTTAAAAAGACTTCGGAAAAGAATGTTTCACAGCCACGTTAGTAATATTTCTATTATTATTTATGAGTGGACCATTTTGTTTTCTCTGTATCTCAATTTACTTAGAAAGCATTTTGTGCTTAGAGATTGCAAGAAAAGACAATTTATACAGGACACATAATTTATAGTGTTATAATGGTCACCCAAAGAGTCAAATACAAGAAGAGAGAGTACAGGAAATCTGTCCACACACCAAGACCCAAAGAATCCAGCTGAGGGCCTGGATACCATGGCAATGTCCTGAATGAATCTATCTGAAGACCAAGAGTCCATGACAGTGCTCCCTATAAGTCCAGCTGGAGGGCTAGAGCCCATGACAATGTCTCTGCAAGTCTGTTTCATGGACAAACGTCAGCGGTGGAAGCTAGAAGATCTATGCCAGTAGGCTGAGGGCTCCACACTGGAGCCAGAAAGTGATGCTCAAAATAAGGACTAGGGCTCTACTGAAAAGTACCACAGCCATCCTCAGCAACAGTGATGTCCCGAGTTCCTCCAGGGATGAGACAGTGAGTTCATACCAGCCAGCATGACAAACCTCTCCAAGAGACTGAACAGCACACTCTCCTCTTTGGAGCCTAGAAGCTGTGCTCAGAGTGAGGACAAGAGCTCCCCCAAAATGAAACACCGCCATTCTCAGTGACAAGGTCCCAAGCTCCTCTGACGATGATAACAGCCAAGTTTATATCAGGAAAGAAGATCAACAAACTCCTCCAGGAGAAACAATGGCAAAAGAAGAGCCAACAACACCATGGAGAACCAACAATGCTACTCTTCCTCTCCGGGTCTCCTTTTTTATCTTGGCAATAATCTTCCAGTGGGCCATCCGCACTCAGCACCATCCTGATTCAGTTCAGCTGGTACTACAAGTTGACCACTAGTTATCAGTCCACCACAAGGCACTATTAACTTTTTAAGTTTTCACTGAGTACTCTGCTCCAACTTGCTCTGCCTGAATCTGCTACTTTATTGTTTAGCTCCTGCTCTGCTCTGGCTAGATATGCTTGATCAAAGACACCATGGCAGGGAATGTGTCAAAACTACCAAAATCTCCTTAAAGATCTGCCAGCATTGACCATTAAGAATTTCCTACTTCAATTTTCTGACTCCACTATTTTCAAACATTTTTAATTCCCTAAAACCTTCTTGATTTAATCCATGATATTGCATACACTTCTCAAAATCTATCCCCATAAGATTTTTAATAATCTTTAAAATAAGTTTATTTTGAAATAACTTTAGATTTACAGGAAAGATTTGTAAAGATAAGTCAAGCATTTCATGTATACTTTTATTATTTTTTAAATTTTTTAAAAATTTTATTTAAAGAGAAAAAAGCAAAACAGAAAAAAAGGGTAGAAATACAGAATTTCAAAAAAAGCAGTAATAAATCACTAGTTGATAAATTACATATTGTCCTCTTGGAAATAGTTGTTCAAGTTACAAAACTAAAGCATACAAAGCAACATTCAAACAGTGAGACTGAAACAGTTCTGTTCAACCATCCAACAAAGACTTAGTAATATGGTTATCAATCCTACACACTTAAACATATGTGCAGTTATATCCTTTAAAGCACTTCCTTTTCCTCTCTTTTTTACAATAGCAATTATACATTTTGGGTTTTATTACTCCTGCATTTCTTGTTACTTTTTTAAAAATTTTATTTAAAGAGAAAAAAGCAAAACAGAAAAAA
>PVJX010049683.1:0-10965 GCA_004027295.1 Dolichotis patagonum
GGTCACTCTGCCCCATTGCATACAGGAGGCTGTTCATAGTGAGGTTTTGTATTGGAGGGAGTTTAAAGGGACACACAGGGAAGGGAGAAGGGAAAAGACTAGATCTGATCCAATCGAATGGGCAAGTCTGTGCTATTATAAAGGTCCCAGCATCCTCCTTGCTGTGTCTTCCTATGCTTCCTGCTCTGGCCACCCTGGGGTCCATTCTTCTCATGATGACAGCAGCTCTACTGCACAGAGCCCCACTGATATGACCTCATTGAACCTTAAACTCTCCCTTAGTGTCCATTTCTCAAAACACAGTCACAAGTATAGGATTTCAACATGATTTTGGGGGCACACAATTTAATCTGTCTTACTCTCCACTTAAGAGCTAACACTTTTCTTCAAGTACCTGGCATTTTCTTACAGTATAAGCACATGCTTCTCTGATCTTACCAAGGTTCTTCGAGAATTTCAGCTCTGGACCTCAGTACTGGGTTGGTTTTGTCCCACTGATGATATCACCTTTGTTTCCTTTTTAGCCCTTCGAGACACCATCTGAAGCAGACAGGCAGAGATTGTCTTTCTCTTAGCTGTCCTGAACACATATCCTGAAATGTCTAAAGAGAACTTCCCTTTCAGGACTCTCTCACTTGGAACCAACCCTCTGGCACCCACCATACACCCCAATATGCACTGTCGCTCCCAGAAATTTTTCAAATGTAACCCCAGTCTTTCCTTATCTTATTCCATTTCCCTGCACTGCCAAGTTGTAACAGTTTTATTATTCTCACCTTGCCCCATATCTCCTCAGGTAATGACTATTTCTTTTATCCAGGCTGCCTTCTTTTCCTGACAACAGCAACAAATTCGGTATTTCCTATTTCTGTGTTTTGCCACATCCTACCAAAAAATAAATAAACTTGGAGGGCGAGAACTGGAGAAATATGAATTTTGAGTTTTGTTTTCATTTTTACCTATTTGTAATATGGTAGTTTTCCCTTACGCACTGGAGATAGTTTTTGAGAACTTAGTAGATTCCTGAAACTGTGAAGAGTACCACATAATGTTTTTAGAATGTGTACATATAAGATTTTATACATATATACATATGATAAAGTTTTATAAATGAGGAACAGTAAGAGATTAACAATGCCACTAATAAAACAGAACAATGATAACAATATACTGTAGTACAGATTATATAAAGATGATCTCCATCTCAACATCTTACCCTTCCATATGCTTCATTTTCTTTTGATGCTGTGACACAGTGACTCTGCCAAAATGATGAGATGAAGCACATGATACAGACTTGTAATGTGTTAAGCTGCTATGTAAGAGTTACTTGAACACAAGAATTGTGATACTGATATAACCCATCAATGACCAAGAGTGACTCATGACAACCTACTAAGTGGCTAATGGGAGGGTGGAATAAAAGTGTGGTTATGCCAGGGAAAAGGATGATTCATGTCCTGATTGAGTTGGAGCTAAATAACATAGATATTGTCACCCTACTTAGAACACAAGCAATTTAAAAATTATGATATTGTTCCTTACTGGAATTTTCCATTGAACACTTTTTGACTATAGTTGACAGCACAATTTAAACCATAGAGATGTAAAACTGGATAACAGTTGGGCAACCATAATTACACTTTGTATTGGTCTATTTTCTATTACTATAACAAAATAATTGAGGCTAGGTATTTATAAAGAAATGAGATTTACTTAATTTAGAATTTTAGAGGCTTGTAGTTCAAACAGCGTGGTGCTGGTTCTGGTGTGAATATCCCTGGCTGCTCCACCTGATAGCACATGATATTGTGGCTGTTTGTGCCTGTAAGAAGGAGCGATCACAAGATGAGCCAGAAAGTCAGAACTTTTGGAACTTCTGGAAGGGTTAGTCTTGTGACTTCCCTTTAGGTACTATTTTTTAAAGTTCCTGCCATCTCTTGATACCATCACATCAAGGAGTAAACTAGTAAGGCATGAACCCTTGGAGGACACACTTAAGCAATATCTGAACCATAACACTCACAATATGGAAATAAATTTTATGGAGTAGTTTTTACTTTTCTTACACTTTACTGTACTTTTCCTTATACCTTATTTCTGTTTTCCAAAAGAATTACTCACTGATATTTCAAAATATTATGCAGTTTTATTTCCTTTATTGTTGTATTGTAGATAGTGGCTGGATGTCTTTTCAATATCTATAACTGAAAAAAAAAGATTACCTATCCTCGAAGCCAGATCAAACTGCATGGTTTTTACTGTGTTTTCCCTGATTTTTTTCAGTCAAATGAGATCTTTGGCATTTCAGAAGCTTAGTAAATTTTTTATAACTCTATCATTTTTTCATACTTTTCCATTTCCCTTTAACAAACCAGACTTAGACTATAAACCTCCTAAGGTCAAGGACCTGTCAGAAATCTTTAATACAGTATTTTATTTTTGCAATTATTTGTCTGAATTAGAGTGAATTTTTGAAATACAGTGGCATTAGCTATAAGATTTTATGAATTAATCCAGTTGACATAATCTAATGAGCATCTGCAATATTCCAGGGACCATGAACAGATGGGAGGAAGCTACAAAGAGAAAGCTAGAAAATAAATGTTTAATGAATCTGTAAATAAGAAACATAATTCTGTAAGTGTTTTTTGGGGGAAAGAATGTATATATACTCCAGATCATTTCAATTTTCAACACACTTATACAGAAATAGAAATATACACACATATATAAACACATACACATATGAATGGGAGGAAGATGGGAGAAAAGATGATGATGAAAAATTATGGTATAAGCTATATTGTTCAATGTTGACAAAATATAACCTCCAGTTTCTAGTTAGATCCTTGTCATCAAGGTGTGAGAAAGAGCTATTTTATAGATCTTTTCTCAGAAGCAGGCGCCTGACACCTGCCAGTGATATGGAATAGAATGCCCACATCTGTGCATAAGGCATATTTTCCTTCTTCTTTGGGCATAAACACTCCAGTGCCCTTAGTTCCATAAGGTATGATTGCACTGCATCCACTGCATGCCAAGGAATAGGGGGTTTCACAGGGGAAGTGTGTGGGACTGAGTCTGAGGATATTTTGAAGAGTGGTGAGACTGGGTCGAGGAGCAAGCAGATGGCATAAGATGACAGGGATTTAAGTTTGTGAAAATTAAATGCTGGAGGAGGATGGATAGCTTTATTTATGTGTGGAACCATATCTTTGCTGTTGTAACTTTTGCTTTTGTTTTGTTTCAGATTCAGTTTATGATCAAAACTACTGGGTGTGCAAATGAGATTTAATCATTGTTTTCTAGAAACCACAAAAACCAGAGAAGCTGAGACCATAAGCCTTATAAAACTAAGGCTTATCACTTTCCTGCAATCTGCAAACTTCACAAAAAATATCTGATCCAAAATAAATATTTGGCATAAATTACTGTGAGAAAGCTTGTAAGTTTTAATAATTACAATATTTATAGATGGATAATTTTCAGTGTAATAGAATAACTTTATGTTTAATATTTGCACTAAAATTTTATAAAAATGGTTCAATTAAGAAAGATATTGTTGAATGCAGTGAATACTATATAACAAAGAAACGATATGTAACAATGAAAGTTGTTAGTAGTTAACTAGGTAAAAAAAATCCCTGGAGATTTTATACTTACATACTCAGTGCTTTTGCACTGCAGTAAAAAAAAAAATTAATGCATTTATAGAATAAGGTGTCATTAAAGCCATAGGATTATGATTTATAGCTTTTAATACATACTGAATGTTTCATTGATTCATTCTGAAAATGTTGATCATATAATTACTATATTTAATTCTAGGGAGTTTTGTAGTTTTTTAGTTGTAAGAGTTTTGTGATGGATGTTTTAGGCTATACGTGTGTATATATGTATGCCAATTTCCTTTATAATTTTAAGCTAATTTTTGGTTGTATGTCTATTAAAATCACAGAAGATGAAAATTTCTTAAATTTTAATTACTACACATATTCTTATGAAATATTTCCACTGTGATATCAAAAATCTTCATGAAATTCTCCTTAAAGAAAAATTACTAAAATTTTGTTGTATGTTTTAACTTGTCTTGATATAATTTTAAGATATTTTAAATTATTAAACAAGACAGGGTAGTGTGCCCAGTTTGGATACCAATAAAAAAATCATAAATTAAAATGTTTCACTAAAATTCCATTCTGCCATTATTATGAAGATGATGTGTCTTATCTACCGTAATTTTTGTATACTAACACCATCAGTCCTCAGCTATTAATGACTTGTTTCACAGGTTGGTTGTAATTTGATCAAAATTGTCAAGCATAAAAACATCTTAAAGGTTTTTTTTTTTTCATGTTGGAAAAAATTTGTTTTTCAATAATAATGGAAAGAGAGACACATCCTGCACTCGGACCTTGATTCAAGAGATGGGTTAGGAGGCAAAAAGCAGACGCATGGAAGAGGAAGTCAGCTCTCGGCTCCGGAGATGACGGAACAATTCGAGGGCAGTGCATGTGGCTGCTGAGGCTGCATAGCTGTAAACGTACAGACAAGACGCGTAGCGCTGAAGCATTTTTATTTAAAGTGCAAGTCCTCACAACCTCAATCCCAGTTTCGTGTAGAAGATGAATGACTTAACTGTGTTATGAAATGGGAAATGTCACAAAGAAATTAGATAATTTGGGCTATTTCTAGTAAGAAAAGATAAAAACAGAAACTAAAGTGTAACAAATAAGAAGAAGGAAGAGTTACTGGCATGCCCAAGTCCCGGAATAAACCCCCAACACAGTAGGACATGGTAGCATCAAATCCTAAGCAGTAAAGAGTTAGGTCTTGGCTCAAAAAGAGTCTGACCTTTGTCCTTGGCTTGTAGGGTATAATGATTTGTGTTCCGATAGGAATGTTTCTGTTTAGAGGTGGCGGCCACACCAAACTTTAGGGTGGAGCTTACTTGACAGTGAGGATCGGCTTTACAGAAAGATGTGGGGGAGTTCACTAATTATCAGCTGACCTGGAGACAGAGTTCAGTAATGTGGTTAATCTATCAGTCAATCAATCATGCTTATGTAATACAGTTGTAATAAAAACTCTGAAACAATTGCTTACCTTACTTTCTTGGTTGACTGTTCTCCATGTATATTGTACGTGTTGATGCTACATAGAAAGGAATGTGTCCTACCTTCACATGAGCAGGATAAAGTAGCATTTGCCCGGCCCTTTCCATGTGTTCTTCTTTTTCTTGAGAAGCTATTAATCTGTATCTTTTCCCTGTAATAAATTATAACCATGTTTATAATAGTTTTCACCAAGTTTTATGAAGTCTTCTAGAAAGTTATAGAACTCAAACGTGGTTCCAGGTACTCCTGAACCTGCAGCTATTAGAAATATGAGCAGTCTCATGGAGGATGGATGGTGCCACCAGTTTTCACAGTTGGTTAATTCCAAGCTGCAGTTATTATTGGGAATGGGAGCAATGTAGTATATCAGACCAGTTCTAGAAAATGAGTATGTGAGTGATTAATATCAACTAGAAGTAAAACAAATTGAATAAGAAGCAACAGGGAAGGTGAAGCCAAGAAACACAACAGGTGAGCAAATGTGGAGTGTGGATGTGGCAAGTGAGAAAACTGAGACTAATTTTGAGGATCTAAGAAAGCTTGAGGAATAAAATCAACTAAAAGCTTGATAGAATTAAAGAATGAAGGGCAACTAGACTGACAAGCAACCGAAGCTGATTCCTACAAAGACACAAGTGCTTGGGGAACAGATTTGGAAAATTAGTGGGGCAGAACTTATGTAGATGAGCAAGGTCAAACAGTGATAGCTTGAGGGACACTTTAGAAGGAATAAGAAAAGTCAAATAAATGAACAGAATGAGAATTTTGGACTGCATGTAGTAGGAAAAGATTTCAAAAATGCCAGAGTTGGGTATTTTTTCATATACACAACATCTAAGTTCAGGGATTTAGCTCAGCGGCACAAACGCCTGCCTGGCAAGCAAGAGGTACCAAAAAATAAATAAAATAAATAAAAAATACAAAAAATACAAATGCGACATCTGGGATCAGCAAACAACTGAGGACTGCAGAGTATCCAAGGAAAAAATAATGTGCATATTGAGGTAGGGATCCAGAGCTCAATCAGAGCTCAGCTGACAAGCATAGAGCAACCGAAGAGAGTGTAATCACCAGCACTAGCAGGAGGACAACAGCGTTTCTGAGGAGATCCACAAAAAGATAGACAATTAATGAAGGCCGTCCCCTGCAAAGGGCAAGAAATGACACACATTGCGGGACAGAAATATTGATGATGATATTGTCATTTCACCTCACTACACAGTTACACAGTATTAAAATGGCTCTTTGCCAATTAAAAGGGAAATCTTTTCAGTAGTGTTCCCAAAGAAAAAACAGTTGGTAACACTAAAATGTCTCTTATTTGGCTTCTTAATGACACAATTTTTATCATGTCCTAGTCCTGCAATTTGGCAAAATATCATTTAGACTAGTGATGCCCAGACGGTTCCAGGTGGCTCAGGTTTCATGAGTATGACCCACTGGACAGCACGGCTCAGTGGACACCAGGAGCCACACTTCACAGGCCCACATTTCCACTCCTTAAAAATAATTTGTGTATCCTGGTGCATTTTAGATATGCGTAATGTTCCCAGTCATCATAGGCTTTTTGTTTTATTTATTTACTTATTTAAAAGAGAAAAAATAGAAATCAGGCTGTGAAATTTCAAAACAGGATAAGAAATTAACAGTGGTTAGTACATTGTGTATTGTTATGCTCAAAGTAGTTGCTCAGAGTAGAAGATTCAGGCATGCAAAACTGATCAAACTATTTAAGTGCAAGCTGTTTTTTTTAATGACCTGAAAGGAATTAGTAAATAAGGAGGGGAAGAGAGGTTGAAGGGCGGATACAGAATATGAAACGAATCAAGCACGACATATCTTGAGTCTTTCTTTCACATTATCATCCCTTCAACCCCTCTTCCCCTCCTTATTTACAAATGCTTTGCTTCCAATTTTTCCTTTTCTCTTTTTTCTACTTCTTTCCTTTCTCTCTCCCCACTCCCTTGTTCCTTTTCCTATTGAACATTTTAAAATGCTCTTTTCTGGTGAATTTGCACAGTTTTCAGACCTTGTAGGCTGGCTTTTTGCCCCTGATTCCCATGATAAACCCGCCTGAAAGCACTCAGTCTAGGTGTGTGGCAGCCTGACTTTAGGCCATTCTGAAATTTCACCCATCAGATTAATCAGACTGCCACCTTAAATGAAGCCCCATAAAAAGTCTTAGGACATAGACAAAATGAAGACAATTCTTTGCCAGAGTGGCCTATATGCCACTTAGTAACAGAGTCTTTCTTCCCACCTGAAACCTCCTTAACTAGGTGTTTACTGTCCATCTTCTTAGCAGCGTTCTGGTCTGCTGAGCTCGGACTGGAATCACTCATCAAATTCTAATTACAACAGTCTATGGCTTCTCTAGCTTACGCTTTCAATTTTTTTCTGAGCTTCTCTAGCAAACCAGTTACAAATGCTTCTGAATTACTAAGTCAGGTAAATCACAGCAGTGACCACACTTCACTAATACCAGCTGTCTGTATTCAGCACTATCGCAAATGGGACAAAATAGCCAACACCTTCAACTCAAAGGCAGAGAGTTACATTTCAGCTCCCAGTCTTTTTGGGTTTGGTTCAAGGTTAGCTAGCTCAAATGCCCAAATATAATATGGAAGAGTACAGTGGAGGAAAGCTGCTCACCCAATGTCTTCCATGAAGCCAAGATAGACAAGAGAAGACCCAGGACCAGGTTACATCCTTGCAGGTCACATCTCCAGTGGCCCACAGGATCAGAAGGGCTGCACTTCTTGATATAGCACATTTAACAATGAACTCATCAATGAATTAACGCACTGCTAAGTATAGTGCCATACAGCAAAGTTCCATCTCTAAACACGTGAACATTTTGGGAGGACATTGAAGACCTAAACCATAATAATACCCCACTGTAGAGAACAGGTCACTGTTTAAGCTGCAAACTAAAATAAGTAACTGGATTTCTCCTTGACGCTTAGTCTGGAACAAGATCTGGAGGCATCACTGGAATGTGGACCTCAGTGAGGGAACTAAAATACGGCGATGAGAGTATATTTTGCTGCCTTGCAACATGTAAAAAGGAAACTGTGCATGAAGTCCAGTCCTGACCCCTGGAGGATCTTCGTAAACCTTTTTTCAATAATATATTACTTCTTAGATCTTGGACAAACTATTTAACTTCTCTAGGGTGAGTTTATGCTTTTATTACAATATCACTGTGCTTCTAACCCTTAAAAGATTTCAAATGAAGAGTGGCAATGCACATCTAATCTTATTAAGCCAAGAGGAATGGGTTAGTGGCTTTCTAGTTCAAAGTTATTGCATGTACCAGGGGGTCACAACAAAGTTATCATCTCATTCTTGATCTACCGGACAGGGCACTGGTGCTTGAGTCAAGCCACTAATCCATTATGTTATGATGATTTTGTATCTCCTTATTGTTGACTTTTAAAGGACTAATGAGTTTTTCCTTAGGGTCCATGACACAGAAGCTTTCACTAGAGAACTGACAGGAAACAAGTTGTGATCCCGCTAGACTGACCCACTTAAAACCTCCTCAAATGTGGGCTTCCTTTGAAAGTTAGTCTTGTGTTGGAAAACATTGACCATTTCTTGTTTTGCTGATTCAATGATTTTGGTTAGACATCATTTTTCCCCATCCAGTCTGACACGGCGGCCGGAAACATCTTCCACTTGACTCTGCAGTAGTAAGAGAAACAGAAGTCGAGCATAAGGAAATAGAAAACATGTAAAAGTGGTCTACTGATCACTTTTCCTGAGGAATTTTACAAGAAGAGGTACTGATCTTAGTGCAAGTATTTACATTGCATGACACTTTGTTTCTTTATTGTACAAAAATAAATAGTGATGAGAACTTCCTGATGGATTTGTAATGAAGATCTTATTGCAAATAAGTAGCAAAAAGTGTTCATAAAGTTTTATGATCATAGAAACTATGCAAATGTCTCTGCAAACACTGCCCGGGTTTTAGTTCCAATAGCTTTTGAAACAGCATAGACAATACCGCCCTTTCGTAAGAAGAGAATCACATTCCTTGGTGGCTGATCTGACAGCTTCTCAGGGTTCTGTTACTGGAAAGAGCTGTTTCTCAACTGCAGCAGGAACTGTGCACAATATACAGGGCACGCTCTGAGTGGCTGGTGTGCATCAGGTCACTGCTTTTGACATCTCACCGTCCCTGGTCACTGCAGCACCATGAGGACAACAGCCTTCATCTTACTTGTGGCTCTGGCACTTGCATCCATGCTCAGTGAGTATGTCTCTCATTACACTGGCTCTGTCCTCAGACCCATTGGTCCTGTTATCTGAGCCTGTAGTATAGAGATAATAAGGGAACGCTCTTGAACCATTTTTTAAATTTATTTAAAGAAAAAAAAGAAAAAAACAAGACAAGAAAAATGGTTAGAAGTGATCCAGAATTTCAGAGAAAAATATTAACATTAAGAAACTACTAGTTGATAAGTTACATGTTGTCCTCTAAAAGTAGTTGTTCAAGTTACACAATCACAGCATTAAAAAATGGACAAACATTGACAGTGCAAACCATTCTGTTCAATGATCTAATGGAAACTTAGTAATATGATCGTCTATCCTACACACTTGAACGTCCATATAGTAATATCCTTTAGAGCACTTTCCTTCCCTTTCACTTTTACAATATGTATTTTGGATCTTATTACCCTTTCTATTTTTATAATTTTTATACTAGAGAGATAATGTGATATTTATAAATATGAGACATTCATTTCACCTATGTGGATA
Source organism: Dolichotis patagonum (assembly GCA_004027295.1). Classification (NCBI taxonomy): domain Eukaryota; kingdom Metazoa; phylum Chordata; class Mammalia; order Rodentia; family Caviidae; genus Dolichotis; species Dolichotis patagonum. Next base: position 9,891 of record PVJX010049683.1, read on the forward strand.
GTCTGAAGTTGCCTTCATTTACCTATAAAGGCCTCAATTCATCCTTTTTTATAGCTGAGTAATATTCCATTGTATAAAAGTACCACATCTGTTTCATCCACTCTGCAGTTGATGGGCATTTTGGTTGTTTCCAGGATTTAGCTATTACAAATTGTAATAGCATCAACAGCAACAACAGCAAAACAATACTGATACAGGGTTTCAAAACAGGATGATAGGAATATAACCATAGTTGTTATATTGTATAATGTTATCTTCAAAATAGTCACTCAGGTACCAGATACAGGCATGCAAAATTGATCAAACAATATAATTTCCCTTTGATGAGTTTGTTTCCCTTTTACTGCATCTATTGTAAGTTTTTGGATCATAGTTACTTTCAGTTTCTTACAGCAATGAGACAATGTGTCTACACATTTGACTCTGATTTATTTCACATATGACTACTACTCAGCTATAAAGAATTATAAACTGGAGGCTTTTATAGGCAAATACATGCAACTGCTGATGCATTTGTTTGTAAATAATATTGTCAGTATTTTTTCTCATTCATTTCAGATTGTGAATAAAATTTTTCTCTTTAGAATGGTTCAGCCATAAATTCTTAATGCACTAGAGTTTTTCACAAAATGTAGTCACTCTCATGCAATCACAAGAAGACAGCTGTTTCTCCCTTTGATTTGAAAAAAACTAAATTTAACCTTGAAAAGCATGCTTTTTGGTTTTCTGAGACAGGTCCCAACTGTGCAGTTTAGGCAGGCCTTAAACTCACTATGTAGCCTCGGCTGCTTTCCATTCTGCAGCGATCCTCCTCGTCCAGTGTCCAGAGTACTGGAATTACAGGAGTTTGCTACCAAGCCTGGTTAAGTCTGAAACTATTACAGAGGGATTTAACATGACATTAAGGATCAGCTCATTATTGGTGAATTTACCATTAGTTATTGAAGACAAGCTACTCATTCTGTACTTCACCAATCCAGTCTAATGTCTGTTAACTTCAATCCTAAATCACGACTGCCTGTGACAGTTATTGTATCTGTGCACTTTAGTGTTTATTTGAAATATTAAGTCAGTG
>PVJX010049684.1:0-10966 GCA_004027295.1 Dolichotis patagonum
GCCCAGTGTGATGTCAACTGCTGTTGTGACCCTGACTGCAGCTCCGTGGATTTCAGTGTCTTCTCAGCCTGCTCCGTTCCAGTTGTCACGTAAGTATGTGACATGTGGTTTTGATAACATTGCACTGAACAGGCCAATAAAATCTGGGAACAGAAAGTGCAAAGCTCCAGGCTGAAACACTCGAACCAAATTTCCCATGTTTTGCCTGGTGTGGAAGCCATCCTGGACAGAGCAGTGTGTAGAGCAGTAGCCAGCCCTTATTTGCATCCCGCAACATGGGCAAAAGAGAAGCATATGCGGTGCTTAGAGCACAGTGAGCTGCTTCTCCTGGAGTCCGGAACAGATCTGTGTCCTACATTTTGCATCAGTGACTTAGTCTCATGTCGAGGTGGAGAGTGCAGTTTAATTTCACAGCTCTTGTTGTGGACCTAGCACTAGTAACAAAAAGAATTGAGCAGATAGCAGTGTTTTGTTTATGCTCTTTGAAGTGTAAGTCTACCAGGAGTTCTCACTGCTCAGGTACAGAACAGAGGCTCCCAGTGGCTTACACAGTAAAGATAAGCTGCTCTGAATGATTTGTTCTCAGATTTCAGAGCGTTCTGGAAAAAAATTAGCACTTCAAAAAAGTTTATTTATTCAGGATAGACCAACTTGCCATTCAAAGAAAGCGAATGTAAATTTAGCCGTGTAGCACATTTTAGCAGTTGACGCTTGGCAGGTTGAGTCTTTTTTGGAAGTACCTGGGTTTTTCCCATGAGAACCCATTTTACTGACCCAATGGGAAATTGAATCTATTTCCAACGTTGTCAAAAAGAAAGAAAGAAAGAAAGAAAGAAAGAAAGAAAGAAAGAAAGAAAGAAGAGAATGGGGCAGTGTAGTCAGATTAATTAGCATGGTTCAGTCTTTGTTGAAAATCATTCTGCTCTCCTGCCTAGGTAAGTAAAGGAGCCTGGAAGTGAGATTTCTACTTTAACCTGGGACCATTTTTTAGAATGGCATTTTTCTTGCAGTCAGAGTGGTAATTTTAGATGTAGACTCCAGCAAACTTTTTCTGTAGGGGGCCAGATAATAAATACTTCAGTCTTCACAGGTCAGTAGACCTGTGTTACAGCTTCTCAGCTTTACCTTGGTTGAACAAAGCAGCTAAAGATCTGGCAATGAAGGGGGGTGACTGGTTTTCCCGTGTAACTATAAGCACAGGCCAGTTTGCAGCTCCCAGTGTAGAAAACTGCTGAATCCATTGTGCCTTCAGCAAAGAGCCTGAGCATTTTTCTGAATTAGTTTTGTTTGTTTCTTCTTCCTAAATATGAAGTAGCGAAATAACTAAATCAAAAGTCATAATCTTAATTGAGGATTCTCATTATATAGATTCCAGCTCATAAATCAGTTTGCTCCCATTTGTCAAACTGTCAACAACTTCCCCCGTTAGATGGCAGTGTCCCAAGAAAAGTGCACATGAACAATATGTTCTTCATGTATCAGTGATGCCTAGAATGAGTGAAGGGGTGGAGCTCATAGGAGGTTTGCTTGGCGCGATTTCCATCCCCAGCACTGCATAAAAAACCAAAAACCAAAAACCAAACAAAAAACAGAGTTGACTAGATGGAGAAACTTCTGCTCTTCACCCCAAAACGATTCTTGTGTCCCCTCTGACTTCCTCTCTGGTCGGTTGAGGCTCCTGGCTGTGCCCCTCGTCAGCCTCCTCTCTGTGTATACTAAGCCTTTCTTGAGCACTTCCTGCTGCCAGCACCAGGGACTGGGAGATAAGGGACCAACTCTCCCTTGCCCACAGCCCTACTCCCCCACCGCCCTCTCCCCCTCGTCAAAGAGCTGATAGTGGATTGAGGAAGAAGGATGAATGGGTGGCAGTTTCTGCTCTGAGCCCCGGGAGCACTCGGAGGAGTGGCATCTAACTCAGCCAGCCAGGCCAGGGAAGGCTTTCTAGAGAAGGTGACCTGAGTTGCCCCTGAAGGACAAGTAGGAGTCAGCCAGCATGGAGTTGGGGGCCAGGCATTCCAGGCCAAGGGAGCTGCCTGGCCAGAGTCCTGGGGTGAAGGAAGATGCAGGCAGCTTTGTGGGGCTGAGAGGGGTAGGGAGCAATGCATGGGGAGGAAAGAGCAGGGCGTGTGTGTGTGTGTGTGTGTGTGTGTGTGTGTGTGGTTTGGACTTTGTCCTGTGGCCCCATCTTACGTAAGTCAGCAGCAGCATGCACAGTGGGTCGTAGAGGCCAAGCCTGGTGCCAGACTGAGTAAGGTGCTGTGGCAATGAGAATCGGTGCCCCCCCATCACTTCCCCATTCCCTGTACCCCAGGCTGTGACCACAGGACTTGGGAGAAGTTCGAGATGGGATGCTGAGAGACTGCTCAGACTGGAGGGCAGGTCAAGTGCAGCTGGAGTCAGGAGCTCCAATCTATTAAGTCTTCCTGCCCCAGAGGCCTTGCAGCCATTCCTGCTCCTTCTGCTTCTTAAGCTTCACCTCAACTCGTCAACTCGTTATCTTGCTAAAAATCCTTCAAAAGGTCTCATTAAGTAGCTGGGCATGGTGGTGCATGCTTTTAAGCCCGGCATGCAAGAACCTGAGGCAGGAGGATTGCCGTGAGTTCAAGCCCAGCTTGGACTACATAGTGAGACCCTGTCTCAAAAACAAACAAAAAAAGGTCTCATTATTAAATGGTCCTTTATTAAATGGTTAAACCATTAATATTCTATTAAATGGTTTCATCACTGTGATTGTGCATACCTGTAATCCCAACACTCTGGGAGGCTGAGGCAAGAGGATAACAAATCCAAGCCCAGTCCACTATCTATCTATCTGTCTTTTTAAGACAGGGTTTCACTATACAGTTCAGGCTGGCCTTGAGCTTACTTTGTAACCCAGGTTAGTTTCGAACTCCCAAGAATCCTCCTGCCTCAGCCTTCCAAGTGCTGGGATTATAGGTATGTGCCACCACACCTGGCTCCAGCCTAATTTAATAAAAATATTTTGTCCCAAAATAAAAAAATAAAAATACAGCTCACTGTGAAAACTATGGGTCCAACTCCCACTATCTATCAATCAACCAGTCAGTCAATAATAAGACTTCATCGTATACCAGATTCTGACTACACCCCAAATTGGTTTACGAATCCTCTTCTGCTGGTGTAAGTTATTTCTAATTTTCCCCAGTTATACATAAAGCTATGATGACATCCTTGTATATGCATTTTTATAAATGTCTCTTAGGACATGTTCTCAGATGTGGAATTGCTGAGTCAAAAGGTACATTATTTAAGCCTCCTGCAACATGGGCAATTTGCCCTTCAGAAGGCATCCGCGTCTGGACTCACTGGCACTGCAGTAGGAGCGCCTATTTCCTTGTCCTCTTCCCAAGACTAGATACTGTCATTAGGTTTTCACTGGTTGGGCTGGAGTGGAGGGTTTGAGATGGGAGCTGGTAGGAAATAGCAAAAGCATATTTGATAACATGGGAAAGGCTAGGCGTAATGTATTAATTAAGGCTTTAAAGCAATGTGGAGAATATAACACCATTTTTGTTATAACTTTATCTTCAAACCCTATCTATGTGTGTTTCAAATTGATTGGGGTTTGTTAATCTGCAATTGACAGAGGACTTGACTGTATCATAACTTGGAAGCTATAAATATTACAGATGATTTCACATTTTTTCATTTTTACAATCTTTTGAAGACAGTTTTATCTTACAGACAAGGGATTTTGGCTCTATTCTGGGTACTCTGCGTACTTACGAACAATCTAAAGTTCTAAAAGATTTTATATAATTGATGCTTTCAGAGTTTACAAGGTTCATTTATATCAAAATTACACCCTGACCCATATTCCACACTTGAGGATATTTCCTTAGAGGTTAATACTCTTGTCTTAACTTTTTCCTCTAATGGAAAACTTTTCAAATGCCAAACATTTTAACACTGAATAAACTAAGTAACAATGGATTCTATTTTAACATCGTGCTTTCAGAAGTACTGTCTGACAATTTTAAAATAATCTTGCTAAAACCGTGGTTATGCCTTCAAACTTTCTACTATTATTTTTAATTTCCAGGGGTGACAGCCACTTCTGCAGTCAGAAAGCAGCCATCTACTGGTTGAACGTTACAGCAAACCCTCCTCAAAGGGTATTTAGACTTGTTGACCAGATCAACCCATCTATTTTCTGCATTCAAACTACAAACTGTAAGTATTTGATGTGGACTTACAGTATTTTGTGAAATTTTGAAAATTTTTTTTAAAAATATATGGAAAATGCCTTATTCAGCTAAACTAAAAAAAAAAAAAAAAAAACACCTCATTCTGTGTTTTGGCTGTACGTGTGTAGTGTGTACACTGTGGGGCCATTTTACAGGTAATTGGAAATAACTTTACAGATCTATGGTACACACAGATTCTTTAAAATTAATTGTGCTATGTAGTTGCCTGTGAATTCTTAAACTTGGTTTTACAAGTGCTCATGGGCCGGGGATTTAGCTCAGTGGCATAAGCCCCTGCCTTGTAGGCGTGTGGTCATGAGTTCAAACCCCAGCACCAAAAAATAAATAAATAAATAAATAAATAAATGTGCTCATATCATGTAGACCTACACAGGAATCCAGATTTTTATCTATCTGTGTGTTTTTTTACTTTATTTCCTCTGGCGTAATGGTTGAAAATCAGGTTCAGCATCGAACATTACCTGTGGTTTCTATTTCCTTTTTCTTTTTTATTTTTACTAAGAATTTTGCATAAAAACCGGATCTTTATTTTTATCTGCACATTAGCTCAAGTCAGTGTCTTGATCTAAACTACGAGTGAGTGTAAAATGTTCTGAGGGTATCAAAACCCAGGGATACAGTTAGGATTTTGTCTGTTCAACTTCAGTGTCTCTTTCGAATGTCTTTATGGCTTTTGGTTTTGTGTTCTTGTGATTGCAAACTGAGGTGAGTGCCCTGTGATGTGATCTGAAGCGACAGCTGACCCGTGACTGTCACATCCTCTGCCATCCGCCAGCCCAGTGATCACACTGGCCTCCCCACCCTCTGAACACAGCACGTTTTCCCCTGCAGTCCCTAGGCGGGGAAGGTGATGGATTCACTGTGGCTTCTGCCAGGGTGTTTACCCGCAGGCCGGGGAAACCATGCTGCTCCCACTGTGAGGAGCAGGCCCAGCCTAGGAGCCTGTTTACTTAACGAGCCCCCAGAAGTGCAAGGAAAAGTAGACGTGCAGAAAGAGACTGTTACATCAGCCTTAATGCTAGTGTCTGCTTGAAAATATTACAGATGTCATATGTGGTACACATTTTATGTTGATTTAAAATACTTTTTCTGAAAACAGATAAACCTGCATTATCCTTTATTAACCCAGAAGTGCCTGATGAGAACAGTTTTGACAGGTGGATGAAAACATCTGAAGGTTTTACATCAAATGCAGAAGCAGATGTTTCTTTTACAACCAAATCAGATGCTTCAAATACTACTAAATATGAGGTGAGCTGAGAATTCGAGTCTGTTCATGGTGTTATAATACCCTGTCCTTGTGAGTTAACTTTCAACACGCTACCAGCAAAGCTGGCTTTGACATTGGTCAATACCAAGATGTTGAATTGGTATAACTGACTAAAAACCTTAATGCTTGTATTTCTGTTTGTTTGTTTGTTTGTTTTTGAGGCAGGGTGTGGCCGTGTAGTTCAGGGTGTCCTTGAACTCTGAATGATTCTCCTGCCTCAGCCTCCCAGTCCCAAGTGCTGGCATTATCAGTGTGTACCATCATGCTTGGCATTAGTGTTCATGTTTCTAAGTTGTGAAAATTACATAGGACATACTCTGTGTTAAGCTTACATTTTGCCTCTACAGAATTCTTTGTTCTTAACCTTAAGAGATGCAAAAAAATGCTTGAGGCCTGCTGCTAGAAACATTAAATAGATTGGCTGGATGCTTGCCTCAGGATTGTATTTAGTCTAACAGACTTTAGAAAGATGGGCACTATTTTGTGTTCCTGAGTAAGCCACTGAAATGTGACATATAGGGCTGGGGATTTAGCTCAGCAGCATAAGCACCTGCCTAACAAGCGTGAGGTTGTAAGTTCGATCCCCGGTACCACACACACCAAAAAAGAAATGTGACATATAATATTGAATAAACTTTATTTTTCAAAAATGTATTTTAGTTAGGCATTGCAGTGTACACCTATCATCCCAGCACTCGGGAGGCTGAGGCAGGGGGAGTGCTGTAAGTTCAAGGTCAGCCTGGCCTACACAGTGAATTCAAGGCCAGCCTGACCTACGTAGTGAGACCCTGTCTCAAAAAGAGAAAAGTTTTAAAAAGGGAAGTACAGAAGTATCGTGTACTCATTCTGCTAGGATCACAGGCGTGTGCCACCACACCCAACTTTGTGCACTGTTCCTTAGAGCAGGTGTTTAGAGGTCCCTGAGTAAAATCAAAAGTCCCTGGTCACCAATAAAATTCACCCTGCAGGGGCTGGAGCGTGGCTCAGAGATGAGCACTGGCTCGTGCTTAGCACGCATGAGGCCCTGGGTCCATACCCCACACCAAGATTTTTAAATAAAAAAATTTTTAAATTCATACTTGAGATTACTGTGTGTGGAATACTGCTGTGTATTCTTCTGATTTTTAAGTGCATCTGTGAAATATAATATATAGCAGTTGGACTTATAGTCCCACATTGTTCTAGAAAATTCTTTTCTCAGTGAGAGGCATGCACCTCTTCCCTGTGGATGTGAAACCTGTTGTTTCTCCAGCATTTTTCACGTGCTGAGCATGTTACTCATGCACCCTGGGAGTGACACACCATTGTCCCATTTACCTGAGGAGAAAATTACAGGCAGTGACTTTGCAGATCTAGTGAGAGAGCAGCATTTGCAAAGATTTCCTCTCTGTATTCGAGCCATTCCCTTCTTCCAGCCCTGGGGATTGAACCCAGGGCCTTGTGCATGCTAGGCTAGCACTGTGCTGCCATTCCCAGCTCAAGCTATTCTACTTCTAACGGACATTTGTCTGTAGTTTTTGCTGTTAGAAATAATGAGCATTTCCTGGGTGTATATTCATGCAGTTGTCTGATCAAATCCTTAGGATGTGTTTCTGGAGATAGTTTAGCTTGGTCACAGCGGGCGGGAATTTTAAACACCAACAAGCAGATTACCATTGAGAAAGACAGCAGGGGTTTGTCCCCCCAGTTCCTGCCAGTGAGAAGCGCGCATGCTCCCTGGACCTTACTGGCACCAAGGCATTTGGGTAAACTTTTGGATTCACAAAAATTATCTGCATGACCAATAGCTATACATTTGGGCTTTGAACTTCATAGAATTCCATGGGGGATTTGGTGTAGGAAAGAAGGCGTTCTTTCATAAAATGCACCCATAGAATAATGATTCACAGAAGCTGTATAGTTTTAATGTAAACCATAGCTGCTCTCGAATTAATGCTCGAGAAACACAACCGTGCAAGCCCTGTGCCAGCCTCGCAGCCCCTGTCTGCTCAGGCACAAGCTTAGCGTCCCGTGTACCCTGCCAGACACACAGCTGGCACCTCCTTAAAGGTGGCACGTCAGGTACCCGCGCTGGGTGGGCCAGGGCCACGCCTGGCTTTCACACAGCAGCATGAGCTCAGTCAAGGCCTGGGCAGCAGGGGATGCGCGCTCACCGCGGCTGCTTGCTGTGTTCGCAGTACGGGGCTCCTCTGCAGGCTTCAGCTGAGTCTCCGCATCCGTTTCTGAGATTCCCTTCACCTCTCACGTCGGCTCTGTGCACTGATAACAACCCTGCGGGTGAGTGGCTGTTGTTTCCGAAAAGAGACTTTGCAGCTAGTTTATATCTGTAGCAGTTGTGATTAAACGGGTTCACAACTAGAAACAGAATCTTGGGGTTGAAAGAGGCCATGAAAGTTTTGGTGTTCAGTACCCCACCAATGTAGGAGTCTTTCCAGCCACAGGCATTCACTGTTTGAGCGCCGGTTGTGCCGAGCAGCTCACTACCTGCAAACTGGCTGGTAAACCGTTTCTTTTTCACCGGGTACTTACTGTGTGCCGCTCATTGTGGTAAGTGGTGCCTGTGGTTTCCAGGCAGTCTTCCAGCCAGTGATCCTTGGAGGTGACGTTAGAGGGGAAATGGCGAGGCCGAGGCTTTCTCGATGAGCTCACTCACAAGGGATGGAGTAGGGATGGAGCCAAGCAGTCAGCCTGCAGCTGTGCTCTGCTGTACTCCCTTGCCTCCCACAGGCCCTGCTGCTGCTTTTGGGAGTGACGGGGAGCCACAGACCAACCCCAGAGTCCCGCCGTGAGGTGGCTAAGCAGTGAACAATAGGAATTGTGTGGTGGCGCACACTTGTAATCCTAGCACAAGGAAGGCTGAGGCAGGAGGGTCGCCATGAGTTCGAGGCCAGCCTGGGCTACATAGTGAGTTCAACTACATAGCGAGACCCTGTCTCAAGAAAACCAAATCAAAATAAAAGAAGAGGAGGGGAATATATTTTCGCTAAGAAGACGCTTAACCTTACACGTGCTGGGAACAGGGCAAAATCAAACCAAACCGAGATACTGTTTTTACCTATCATATTGACAGTGTACAAAAACCCCGAAGCTGTGGGCAAGCAGCCACACATCTCCACGACTGGCAGGGCTGTGAGTAGTGCCACCCCAGAGGGGCACTTTGCCTGTGCCGTCTATCAAACTACACAGGATCGTGCGCTTCCATCCAGCTGTTAAACCCCAAGGAGCTGATCCTGCCGAAATGCTGGCCCTCCTGCCAGGTGGTAGGTGGAGCAAAGGCAGAGGAGATGCAGGCATCCATTGTAGGAGGCTGGGGAATCCAGGTGCCCGGCTCCCAAGAACACTAACCGGAGAAAAGGAGGAGAGGAAGTCTTCATGTTCTGAGACAGATCGTCAAGATAGGCTCATTGTTCAGTGGAAAAACAAGGGGCGGATTAGTGTATTTAGCATGCCATTTGTTTCCAGGAGTAGAAAAAGAAATTTAGACATGGTTTTACATACAGATTTTCTTGTATTTGCATAGTCTATTTCCAGAAAGAGGTGCTGGAAACTTGTTGCTGGCGTCGGGCTGGGGCGAGGGCAGGAGCTGCAGAGAGACCGCTTGGAATGTTTTTGTGCCTTTCAAGTTGTGAACTTTGTACCTGGCTGACAACTTATTTTTAATCTGTACTTCAGACATATTGCACACCCATGTTACAGCTTATTTTGCAGTTTTACCTAGGTGACAGTTACCACTGGACAGCTGAAACCTTTCTTTGTATCTTTTCCTCTCGGAAATGTTATGATTGCAGCATTTCTGGTGAACCAGGCTGTTAAGTGTACCAGAAGCGTAAATTTAGAACAGTGTGAAGAAATGGAGGCCTTTAGGATGGATTATTACAGCAGCCCTATGATTCTGAGGGTAAGGATTATTTTGAAGTGATATTTTGAAGTAGAACTGTTTTCAGTTCTCGATGCCCTTTTGTTTGACTTTGACTTTTTCGAGACAGGGTCTGGCTGTGCAGTTTAGGCTGGTTTTGAACTCACTGTCTAGCCGAGCCTGGCTCCGAACTTGCGTTGAGGCTCCTGCCTCAGTCTCCTGAGGGCATCAGGAGTGTACCACGATGCGTGGTTCTTGTGCCCTTTTAAAATATGACAAGTACAGAATAATTTCAGTGTGTGATTGAAATTTCTCAAGGTGTCAGTAATTATTGAACTAGTCCTTTAAATAATTTTTATTTTTATATAGTTAGCTTATATTTTACTTTCACTTTTTTCTTTCATTCATTTGGATGGTAACCAAGGTCTGTTTCCTGAATAAAACAAAATCTTTACCAGAAACCTAAAAACTTTAGAAATAATAAAATATTTTAATGACAGAAATAATTATATAAGAACCAGAAAGAGTTCTGTGTGAGAAGCAAACCAGAAAAGAAGATAAAACGCACCGTCTGGTTGGAGGTGAACTTGGCAGACAGAAAAAGATAGGAATCGAGATTTCTGGAGCAGGAAAAGGAGGGGGTGAGGTAGCCCCCATCTCTCCAGCTGCAATGGAGGAAGAGTAAGGCCCTGGCCCACTGGACAGATGAGAGGGAGGTTTGCAAGAAGAGGTGCTTTTCCACAATTAAAACCCATGTGACTATTGAGCCAGGCTTGGTGGTACATGTTTGTAATCCCAGCACTCGGGAGGCAGAGGCAGGAAGCTGGGAGCAAGTCCAAGGCCAGCCTGGGCTACATGGTGAGACCCTGTCTCAAAGACCCGAAAAGAAAACAAAACAAGATTATTGTCCAAGCCCTCCCTTCCCCCATTTCTTTTGGTGTATGTGTGTGCAGGTCTGGGGATCGAACCTGGGGCCTTGTACATGCTAGGCAAGCAGCGTGCCCCTGGGCTAGATCTCAAGCCTTTTTTTTTTTTTTTTTTTTGGAATAGGACCTTGCTAAATTGCCTAGGTTGGCCTCAAATTTGCGATCACCCTAAGTAGCTGGGATTTTAGGCATGCACCACTGCACCTGGCTCTGATTTCCATTTTTGGGGTGTGTGTGTGTGGGGGGGTAAGGGTAGGCATTCCATGGCCCCATATTCATTTGGGCTTTTGTATTAAGAAGCCAGTTTGAGCTTTTCTGCTCCCTCTGTCCCCTCTCCCTCTCTTCTTGTAAGTCACCCTCTGGGCCTATGGGTTCTTCGTGTTTCTTTGGCTTCTCTCAGTGGCTTGGGCATCCAGCAAAGTTCCCAGCACACAGCTTCCCCAACTGCCTGTTCTCCCCCTCTCAAAGCTCACCATGGTCCACGGGTGTCTGGGGATGAGGTTGTGAGAGAGGAAGGGCAGGAAGTGGACAGAGATGAAGGTCAGGAAGTGGAGGGAGATGAAGGACAGGGAGTGGAGGGAGATGAAGGTCAGGAAGTGGAGGGAGATGAAGGTCAGGAAGTGGAGGGAGATGAAGGGCAGGAAGTGGAGGGAGATGAAGGGCAGGAAGTGGAGGGAGATGAAGG